>JAWZYV010019458.1:0-20360 GCA_038373885.1 Cheiracanthium punctorium
CTTGTCACGACGCGCTTTGCTTCCTTGTTGAAAGAAACCCAGCAAACACACACAGGCTCTCTGAACGTCTATTATTGTTCAGAAGACGTTTTCTGAACGTTAATAGACGTTCAGAGAACCTGTGTGTGTTTGCTGGGAACAGTATCCGTTGCACGTGCACGGATGTTCTTTTCATCTTTACGGATGGAGCGAACGGTAGACTCATTCAAGTTGTAATCGTTCACGTTGATGGCAAGAAAATCGTGGAGTTGCGGGCAACCTCCACGATTTTCTTGCCGTCTTTGATCATATCCAAGAGTTTCACCTTCGCCTGGTTGGTAAGCAACTTCTTCCGGCGCTTAATTTCATCGTCAGAAGGCTTAGAAGAAGCAGTACGTTTAGGAGCCATCGTGGGGCTTAGATAAATGTTCTCAGAAACCGCAAACACTTACAAGAGCAAAGATACTTCCGATGCGTAGCGATGTAGAAGCGTGTATGAGAGAAACGAACTTACGTGAGGCCTTGCAACTTGCTAAGCCCATCAGTGGCCAGGATAGGATAGCCAATCAGTGAACAGCAAACTCGGATTGGCTTGGTATCTCCAGACTAGGAGCGGCTGCACCTGGCTCGTTCTTCATTCTCACTGTCTCGATCAACTTTTCAAACAAAAACTCTACAATAACAATACCAACAAAAGATTTTTTTGAAAAAACCGCGATAGAGTGAAGACGCGAAAGTCGAAGCGCGAAGTGGTGAGGGACGACTGTACATCAAAGTAGGGGCGAGCGGAAATTTAGCTACGCTCTCTTATGTTTGAAAGTCTGTGAGCTAGCAAATTCCGAATTTAAATAAAACAAATATGAAAACATCATAAAAAGACAGTGCGCCAAAATAGAGCTTCCAAAAGTACCCAGCTCAATCTCAACATATCACTCCCTTTTCAGAGTAGAATTGTCTAGTTTGCAGTCACTCTGCTTTAGGAAAACGGACCGTACATTGCTTCTCGATTTCCTGTGTTCCAAGGTTGGCGCCAAAATAATAAGTTTAAAAACTGAATCCAGCCTGGCAATATAATCTGCATTTAGGGAGAAATTTCCAATTCCTACTATTTTACGATAGGAATAGTTTTTCGTTACGGTGAAGTAGTTTGAAGTCGGTTTTCTCTCTTTCTTATTTTTAACCCTTTCCAAGAAGGGTGAAAAGTGTTTATGATTGCGGTTTGCCTGTCTGTCCGTTCGTCCGCCTGTCTGTTCCTGCTCTAACTCAGGTAAACATGCATCGATTTCGACGAAATTTATGTATGTTATTCTTAACTTACTGTACCATGTATCTTATAGAAAATGGTCTATGTAACATTAATAGTTTTTCTACAGGAGCACTCAAACTATTCCCAATACATTGCGCTCTGTGGGAAGTTATTCTTTAAAGCGTATCATCGTACTATACCGGGTGATTCAAAATAGATGTTAAGGTGATTATTTTTTTAAACCGTAAGTGATCGAAAAATACTAATGATTAGAGAAGTTCGTCAAATTAAGAGTATCTTTCAGATACACCATTTTTTTTACTGGGGGTTGTATACATATTAATATAAAAAATTTAATTTTTATACGGTCCCTCTTTTCCTAATAGTTATATTTAGAAGAATACTGCTCTTCGCCTAAGAAAATTAATAAAATAAATTCCGTGTCTCTACGTGGAATTGTTTCCGAGATATATCAATTTGAAAATTTTGGCATTTGTCGCTAAGCAATATGGAGATGTCTCCAAAGTGAGAAAAATGTAATTACTTTTCAACTGACGTTAATTTATGTTAATAGTCGCCCGATAGACACAGTTGATTCCTCAAATTCTAATTCAGCTAGAGTTTTCCTGTAAAGCATGTTTGGCAGTTTCTTGTGAAAGTTACCATACTATAGGAACCTACACCATTATTTTGTCATTCTCTTTTACACTTAAAAGTTCTTTCTCTAGAAGCGCGATGTAATTAGTGAATCAAAAGTCATTTGCCTTTCGAAAGCGTGCAGTGATGGCGCCATCTATCACTAATTTCATAAAGCAGTGCCGATCATTTTAGGTAAAACTGTACCTGTTGATTTCACACACTTGAACGCATTTAATTGCTTTTCCCAACAATGGGATCTTATTTATCTTTTATCAACTCATAGTTGGCCCCCTAAGGTAAAGATTTTTTCGTTTGAAAACTCACGCCAACACAGTAGGTAAAGTGGCGTAAGTCATCATTTTGAAAATTAAATTTCTCCCTAACTATTTCACTTAGAGATACGGGATTTGTTTTATTAAATTTCTTGGGCAAAGAGTAAGATTCTTCTAAAAATAAAGGGTAGGAATGGAGGGACCGTATAAAATTTGAATTTCGGATTTTGATATGTGTACAACCCCAAGTAAAAAAAATGCCATATCTGAAAGCTACTCTTAATTTGACGAACTTTTCTAATTGGAAGTATGATTCGACCATTTACGGTTTAAAAGTAATCGCCTTAACATCTATTTTGAATCACCCGGTATACCTAGACAGCGCATAAGCTTAAATCAAGCTTGACATTTCTTCGAATTTGACGTATTAATACAAGCTTGACAGTTCAACTCAATTTAAACTTGCTGCACGCTATCAAAAGTCATTTGCCTTTCGAAAGCGTGCAGTGCTGGCGCCATCTGTGAAAGAGAATGGACATTAATTGTCTAGCGTTTCTCAAATTGCTCATATTAAATAAAGAAAAGTTCGTAAAAGTTGTTTCATTTTATTATCGCACAAAACCTGGACATTAGAACACGCAAGGGGAAGGAATGAATGGGATAAGCCCCTCTGAAGTGTAACACGAGGGGAGTTTTAGTTTTATTTACATCTAATTAACATTAGTGTGGTACCCTCGCTAGGGTCTCCAATAATTAACTGACGCAAGGTAAACTCTAGATTAGCGTTTAATCAAGAAAAAAGCTATTTACACTCAATATACTTACAAAAATGGTTAAAGGGAAAACGGACTTCATACCGATAATTAACAAATTCGTTACTGCCTTCTTGCAGTTTCTAAAGGCTATTATGAAAAACGAAAGTGCCGAGCTGCCTTCGTGCAGCTGACGACTAGCGTCTAGCCCCTGACGGCAACTACTGCGGCGGGCGATGACGTCGTTTCATGGTAGGAGTGGTATAAGATCTTCAAGCTGAGAGCTCTGAGGGCGCGCATGCGTATTAACACATTAAGGAACTTACTCATTTTCGGCGAAACCTGACGTGACGAGCAAGCGCGGACGCAGCAACATTTCAATGGAACAAAATCTGATATTGTTTGTCATACTGGTATTCAATGTGATGATAAATAAATTTAAAAATAAAATATTCAAAAAAATTAACCGCTATTACCGTTTAAATATTATTATTGACAGAGCATTCAAATGAATTACTGTAATAAATTTTTTAAATGAATTAAATAAAATTTGGTCATTATATAAAAACAATACTAAATAATTAGATTAATTTGTATTAGTTAATTACGTTAATTTAAAAAATATTTGTTTATTATTTATGATTTATTTTTGTTCTTTTATCAAAGAAGCAGTGTAGAATGCAACTGAGATTATAAACAAAAACATTTTTCAAAATAAATGGAATAATGAATATTAATTAATTAACTATTTTGTTTAATTTATAGTTGTTCAATTCAATTAATTATTTAATACACGAGTAAAACTTAATTATCCTTAAATTATCCTGGATGGCTCTGAAAAGTGCCGTAAAATAAATTTTAACTAACCAGGATTTTGAAGAATAAAGTAAAAAAAGGCAACAGATATCGTAACAAGGCCGAACTCATCGAAATGTATGTAAACACTCAGCGGCGGATGGCTGAAATTCTTTCAAGACAAGTGTTTTTAATTTTTCATAGCACTGTAAATCCTTCTCGTCAATATAATACAGGATGTTTGCGGCTTTGTCGCCGAGAATATTAATTAAAATTTCTGCTTTGCAGTCATCAGGGACTGATTTGGTGGCAAAAGCGCGTTCCAAGGTTGTGAAAAACAAATTAAAATTCTCAGGTTTATCAGGTACAGGTATGGTTAGAGTTCGGACACTTTTTATGAGATACTCTAAATTACTACTCGGGTTTGTTTCAATTTTATTATCGGAATTATCATGTGACTGCGCGTTTTTACTTTTGATATTTTGCAATTCAATTTCTTTTTTTTATTCTAGCTAATTTGATTTTTTCTAATTCTAAATTTTGTATCTCTGTATTTTTCCTATCTTCAACAATAGAATTTAATAAATTAATTACAAATTCTTTATCATCTTTATATATTTTGGATTGTTCCATTTCTGTTTTCAACTGGAGCACAGTTTCCTTGTCCGATAACGGAACATCAAGTTCGTTAAGCAAAGTAATAAAATCTTCTTTTCGGGTGTTTTTATTGAGAGACATTTTGTATGTAATAATAAAATATAATCAAAACGATTTGACCTGTTTTGCGGTGATGGTGCACTCCTCGTAATCGCTTGTAGACAGTCACAGAAGAAAGTCACCAAGTAAAAGCGGAATTTGCACAATTTGTATTGTAGTTGGACAGTTCGAAATTAGTTTTTTAGTCCCGTGTAGAAGGGAGGTCGAGCCCCCATGTGGTACCCTCAGCTAGGGTCTCCAATAATTAATCGACACAAAATAAACTCTAGATTAGCGTTTAATCAAGAAAAAAGCTATTTACACTCAATATATTTACAAAAATGGTTAAAGGGAAAACGGACTTCATTCCGATAATTAACAACTCGATTACTGCCTTCTTGCAGTTTCTAAAGGCTATTATGAAAAACGAAAGTGCCCAGCTGCCTTCGTGCAGCTGACGTGGGCCGCGTCTCAAGTCGCTCTCTCCAAACCTTTTTATGCTCGGCTCTCCGAGGTTCTAGGCGTCGGCGAGTCAGCTCCTCCTGGCGGCGCTCGGGTAATCTACCCCACATAAGTAATTAAATTAACTAATTAATTAGCCCTAAAAATAAATTTTAATATAATTAACACAATTTAGTTAGTTAATATACTTCACTTTATGGGTGGTTCACCATAGAATAAAATAAAAAAAGATTCTATATTTCCAAATATTGAAATTCTTCAAAATAAAATACAAATATACTACTAAATTGATTTTAAAATCAGTCGTTTGTCTCGATTTTGGCCAGCAGTATTGCTCAACATTAGTGTTGCGATATTGAAAGTTTTAAAACGTGTCCTGCTTTTAAGTTTATATTGTGCTTATCTCTCTATTAGTAGAGTCTATAAATCACACATAACATTATTTAAATTTTGATTCATCCCATGGAAAAATAAAAGAAACTTATCGGCATCGCCCATACTTATCGATCTGGCCAGAAAACGTACCAGTCACTTCAAACGTACAGTCACTTCAAACTTTAGTCATAGGAGCGCGAGGCTTATTGTCGGAACGGATAGCACGCTGACCTCCCAGCCCATAGTTCCCGAGATCGAACGGTTTGATGGAAACAGATTAAAATAACTTAAAATATCAGCATAGAGGGGAAAATGCGTGGAAAAATAAAGTATGTGGGGCGCGTTCGCCGACGGGCGCCCCGTGAGTTTAGAAAAAAAAATTTTGGAAAATTTTTTAAGCTTGAAATTAAGCTTGCTATGTCAAGCTTGATTCAAGCTTGCTATGTCAAGCTTAATGCAAGCTGGGCAAGTGTAAACTACAACACTTGATTCAAGCTTGCTATGTCAAGTTTAATGCAAGCTGGGCAAGTGTAAACTAGAACACTTGATTCAAGCTTGCATTAAGCTTACGTGCTTGAAATTTTCAAGCTTAATTCAAGTTTATTGACTTGATAAATCAAGCTTGCTGCAAGTTTGCTGTGATGTCTGGGTAGTTACAGTGACTTACCCCTGACTCCAAGATAAAACTCATTTCCGCCATTACTGCAAGAAGATTACGAAATTAAGCACTAAAAAGCGTAATAACATCTGCACCGTTTGTACTATCCGCTTGAAAGTTTTCATTAATATGTATAAAAGTATAGAAAACAATCTGCGCTACTTTTAAAATCTTAAAATCCACCCGTTCCCTGATTTTAAAGCGATTTTCGCTCTTTCCGCTCCATTTTATTTCCGAGAGTAAAAAAAGTTAACCATTTGCGTGACTAAATTAGCTATTGCAAGTGATTTTTACTTCATACTGACATCACACTTAACAAGCTTTTTCCAGATTTATAAGATTAATTATTTGCGGAACAGCTCTCGGGCGTTCGTTCCTGAGAACGTCGACTGTGCTCCCTGCGCGTCGACATTACTCCCTACCTGTTTTGAAGCAAGACCTTGTCTGATGACCCTGTTCAGTGGATAAGTGACGGCTTTTGTCAGAGCCAGTGTGTGAAGTCTTTCACTGAACAGGCGGCGATCCTGCTGACTGTGTCTCACTGTTCTTACTGCGGCGACCCAACCCGTCACCTCCGATAAACAAGGCCTACGCACCGAATACAGAAAGTGGCACAATGGTGCATTCTGTTGCTTTACTCACATGTTTTCAATGGCATTAATACAATATTTAATGGAATTATGAGTAAAAACTTGACATGATTGGTTGCCATGATACATAAATATTGTTTGTCTGTACTTAAATAATATCTGATCTTTTAATATTGCTCATGTGTTTTTGAGTTATTTATAATAATGAGCCAAATGTAAATTTTTAAACAGAATAATACTTCGAGCAAAAACAGCAGAGGAAAACAAAGGTTTAAGAATAGTGCCATAGAAAAACGCAATAATAGACTCTACGTGCATTCGATCCCAACCGAAAGAAGAAAACACCAGTTTAGGAACACAGTTAAAGAAAATACCACAGCAAAGACATTCTCTCGGTTCAAACCCTACGGGAAAACATTTTAAGAAAACAGTGAAAGAATAATAGCTCAACACGGACACTTCCTGGATGCTAACCCGATAGTCAAACGGAACAACGGTTTAAGAACACGGGTATGTAACACCACAAAGAAACAAACACTGGCTGCAAAGGGTTTAAGATCAAAATAAAAGAATAACAAATGGACACTCCGTGGATTCTAACCCAATCTCAAGACGGAGCAACGGTTTAACACGGGGATCGAACACCACAAAGAAACGGACCCTGGCTGCAATCATTCCCAAACAATAGATAGAACCTGCAGTTTAAAAACACGGATACAGATAAATAATTCGAAACCTACCAGCAGACGAAATCAACGCTTAAGAATACTGTGATAGAAAAACAGTAAAAAAAAAATTTACACTACCTGCATTCGAACCCAACAATCAGAGGAAAACATCAGTTAAAGAACAGAGTTAAAGTATAATACTAGAAACTAGACTATGGACATTCCTCCCATTCAAACCCGAAACTCCCGACGGAACAATGGTATAAGAAAACAGTTAAAGAATAATACTACAACATGGACACTTCCTGGATTCTAAATAATTATCATGAATTACCGGTAATTCTTACTGGAGATATTAATGTTAATGTTCGCTACCAAGAATCTCAGACGTCAGTTGATTTTTAAAATGAAAAATTAGATCTAACTATGAATACTTCTCGACTTCAATCAACAACGCGTTTCGGTACAACGATAGATGCTATATTTTCAAGAAAGTTAGCAAATTTAGAGAGTAAAATTTATGTTTCACAGTATAGTTAACACAAACCTATAATTTTATACATAAAATATTATGATGACATTCAAGTTCCTATTTCCAATGAATAATAAGAATATAACATTTATATAATCTTTGTAAAAGTACATGAATAATAAATATAATTAAATTATAATATGATATTTATTTTAAGTTAAATTTTAATCATTTCAGTGATATTTATCGTAAACGTCAAAGAAGTTTTACTTCAATCGCGTGTAAAGATTACACGCACACACTTTATTTTTTTCACAAATAAAATGATTTCTTTGTTACTACGAAGGTACATTATAGGAGTGGGCACTCTCCATAGCTGCTCGCTTAGATTTTTGGTACCCAAACTAAGTTATATAATGTAAACATTGAAAATTTGGTAATGTGCAGCGATCCTAGCGGTAAAGGAATAAAACATTTTCCGCGCTGACTGCTAAGGAGTTTTTTTATATGTTTTTAATTTTGTAACCTAGCATGTGAACGAGATTATAAACCCCAACAATAAATTTTAATTATTATTTTTTTCCTTTGCCGTAGTTGCCTTAGGAACAAATGAATAAAAAAATCTGATGTGGACAACACATGACTTCCTTGCACGTCTATTAAATCAAAAATATTTTCGGCGAACTTCATCTAAACTTATTTTATTTGAAAGAGATAAAATATCAGTAATAGTAAGGCTTAGCGATTTCTAGCCAAATATTTCGATATCGGCAAGCTGAGTTCCGTTTGAAAGATTTCCTTCTGACACTTTATTTGGCGATATTTCACCAAAACCCGACAAGCTTGAGATAGTTTGCGAGATGTGGGGGATGTATTTAAAGTCATTTGGCTGACTCTGTAAATAAATTACATAGTCGATTGCAGTCAAAAAAGATATTGAAAACAGTTAGATATTAGAATAGTTCTAAATACAAAGTTCAAAATTCTACGGGTTAAAGTTTTTGAGTTATAGATAATACGAAATAATTTTTGCCGCCAAATTTGGCAATATTTCTGCGAAACTCTCCAAGGTCGACGACAAATGGCGAGGTTTTGGGCATGGACCAAACAATGACTGTCTACAGTTGTATTATATTCATGATGTCCATAGACATTAAAGTATTGAAATTCTTTTAAGTGGTACTGTAAATAAACTCTCCAGTAGATTGTAACCAAAAATACAGATGCATAACTAGATGTTACAACAATCTTATGTATGAAATTTCAACATTCTACGACTAATAGTTTTTGAGATTTGAGAGTTAAATACATACACACGTACACCAAAAGTCGCCAAGCTTGGCGACTTTTGGCGTAGTTCTTGAGGGAGGCACGTGACCGTGGTCGGACCATTACCTAACTTATATGGTAGGACGGTATTGTGCTTGAAATGGATGAATGCCCCTAAAATTGCCATTGACCGTAATGTATTGGAAATCTTTTGAGTGTTCCTGTAGCAGAACTATAAATGATAAAGACACTTCTTTTAATGGAGAAATTCATTTTGTAACTCTTAACAGCATATATCACTTCTGAGTCGTTTGAAATAGCCCAATACCTCTAAAATACGCTTTAATGAATTTCGACCCATAGAGCGTAATGCATTTCGAATCTTTTGGGCGGTCCTGTAGATAAACTATCCAGCCGAATGGAACCGAAAGGGGAGGTGCACAACTAGATGTTACAAAAATCCTAAAATTATAGTTTCATAACCTAATATTTAGGATTATGAACTAATAGTTTTTGAGATATGCGAGTTAAATGAATTTCGGCCCATTGAGCGTAATGTATTTCGAATCTTTTGGGCGGTCCTGTAGATAAACTATCCAGCCGATTGAGACCAAAAGAGGAGGTGCACAACTAGATCATAAGACAATCCTAAATATAAAATTTCAACATTCTACGACCAATAGTTTTTGAGATATGCGAGTTACATACATACATACATACATACATACGTACGTACACACGGCATGGAAAAACTGGCCAAAATAGACTTGCCGCTGATCAGAATGAGTTGCAGACGCGTTTATATGGTCGTGCATGCTAGCTTACGATGAGATACATCGAAAAAATTCTTAAAAGTAAATTTAGAGGTAGTCAAAATCGGTTTTTTCGTCGGAATTCGGCCCCTGAAATTTTTCGGAATCACATTACTTCCTTATACTCCGTACAAGGAAGTAAAAAGGTGTGGAAAAGGTTCTATCTTGAGATTATTAAAATATTGAGTTTATATTTGTCAACGAAAATGTTTTCGTCTGCAACGAAAATAACTTCGAGTTCATTACTGTCGTATATACTTCGAGTTCATTACTGGTCATATTATACTTCGAGTTCATTACTGTTTCATTACGAAAATAACTTCGAGTTCATAACAATTCGAATTCATTACTGAATTTGAATTGAGTTTTTTATATAACATGAATTTAAATTTTTAAAATAAGTTTCAGTTTAGCGAAAATTTGAAATTGTGTTAAAATTTATCGACGGATGAAATAAATGTAAATACTGTTTATTTGAGTGTGATCGTGATTATCAATTAACACGTTTTAAATATTGCCTTCTCTTTTTTGGCTACACCAGCAGTTACCGAGTGAGGTGTTTCGCCATCTACATGCAACGAGGGCGTTATCCCACTTTCTGAAGGAAGTGTCCCCTCAAAAAGATTTAATTCGTGTTCGGGCTGTCCCCAACGAAATGAAATCGTTCGGCTGCGAAAATTTTCCGCACGTTTCTAGAAGACCGTGAAATTCGATTTGGGTCTATAATAAAGATTGAATATGAAGTTTATTTTACTTATTATTTACAGTTTATAGAAATCTTGAGAAATATTGGTCCTTGGCCTTCGGTAACTTAACTTTTGGAGACTTATTTTTGGCGCCAAATTTGGCAATAATTCGCCAAAAGTCGCCAAGCTTGGCGACATTATGGTCATTTGGCGCGATTTTCCCTATGGGGCTTCTTGTAAAGATACTTTTCCCTCATTACCATGCATAATAGTCTAATATTTCTATTCTATGACATAATTAAAATTCCCGCTTTATGTGGAATCCTCGAGAAATAGACTTTTCTGGAAGCTTCTTGTAGATTCTGCGCCATCTATAAATACAAGCGTTTCAGAGGTCCCAGTTCAGAGTGTGAGTTGAGCTCTCGTAGTATGAATCTAGCTGTCTGAGTGAGTACGCTCGCTTTGCTTTGTGAATTGATAGGCTATAGAAGCAGTGTTTTGGCTTGTTTTTCGAAACTGATTTTAAAGTGTTGTGTGTAAATTCTTTATTACTGAGTCTTGAGGGATTGCTTGCGATATTTCTCGTATATTTTCACTGAATTTTTGCCTGTGAAAGTGTTTTATTTTGTGTGAGAAATACAGCAATTGTGAGATCTTCAGATCCAAGCGGGCTGTTAAAAGCACATTACTATTTGATTGCGCTTGTGAATCTTGTACAGCTGATTGTTCGAGAAAGTTCTGGAAGCAATAAAGTTCGTTTTCCATCCTGACAAGTGGACTTTTTACTAGAATTTTCTGCACCAATTGGACTTTAACGACAAACCCAGGAAACAAGCAGAATTTTCTTCAACAATACAGTTCTAACAAGAGACCATTGACAATGAGTATAAAATTCTTATATTCATCAGTTAAATGATGGAATTTAAAAAAAAGAATGTATGCGTGTAATCTTTACGCGCGGTTGAAGTAAAACTTCTTTGAAGTTTACGACACATATCACTGAAATGATTAAACTTTAACTTAAAATAAATATCGTAATTTAATTATATTTATTATTCATGTACTTTACAAAGATTATATAAATGTTATATTCATATTATTCATTGGAAATAGGTACTTGAATGTCATCGTAATTTTTTATGTATGAAATTATAGGTTTGTGGTAACTAAAATGTGAAACATAAATTTTACTCTCTAAATTTGCTAATTTTCTTGAAAATACAGCATCTATCGTTGTACCGAAACGCGTTGTTGATTGAAGTCGAGAAGTATTCATAGTTAGATCCAATTTTTCTTTTAAAAAATCAACTAACGGCTGAGATTCTTGAGAGCGAAAATTAACATTAAAATCTAAAGTTGGGGGTCCTAGGATGAGGTCTAGTTGGCCTATTCGGTAATCAGGATCTGTTTACATACTGTATGTTTTATGTATGACAAAAAACATAAAAATATATTGGAATGAAAGGGGCCCCATGAAAAATGTCTGCCAAATGTTCTCATGTTGACTTAGCCGGGCTTTGCTTGTTAACCCGTTAGCGCCCAAATTTTTTCAGCTCTTTTTCCGATTTATGAAGATGCCAGAAGTGATAAATACATTTCCGACATTTGTGTGGTATGAAGAATGTACACCTTTTCCCAAAAATATGAATAAGTCTATGAAAGATTCTCATTTTACTTTCTTATCGCTGAGTATTTAATAGAAATCAGATTTTATTATTCGAGAAATTAAAACAGGAAAATAAATTAATGCTTATATTTTTTTCAACCTACAAATTTTGCGAAGGTCTGAAAATAGATAACTGAGTGTTATCGGGTTAAACATAATATCTTCAAATTTGTATTGATCATTATCGCTTGAAATAGTGGTAATAGGCAAAAAGAACAACATTTTTACTGTCGTGTTAATCTTCGTACAAGTCCGTTTTAATCTTCGAAGTGTCAATCAGTCCATTTTTGAAGACAAAAAGCAAAAACCGCCATTACACGGGCCTTAGCATACGCCTCAAGCATCAGATTTATGAACTAGAACTAACTAGACTAATCTATTTATTAAAACAAACATATCACTTCGGAATAACAATCGCTTCGCAATAATTTTTCGATTTTGAAATGTTTTTATGGGTATTTACAGCCGTCACACACCTTTGAAAAGATAAAAGGAGGAGCATGCTGAGGTGTCCGAACGAATTTGCGAATATCGAATTTATCGAATGTCGAATCGAATGCATAATTTTTAGCGTTACAAGTTACATTAAATTAAAAATTTTGAATATTTGTGATGAAATGAAGTAATCAGAAATTTTTCTCCTGAGAGATAATTTTAGTAGCTATTAGGATTTCATAAGAGGAAGTTTTGGGGGCCCCTAAAAATCGGGGGCCCAGGGCACGTGCCCCGAATACTCCGCCGTGTATCAGTCCCTGACTGTTCCGGTTCGATTGCAAGCAGGTTCCATTTCTTTGTGATTTTCCAAAACCATGTATTGTATATTATTCATATAAAAATATGGATTATTCGAGGTTGGGAGGTTGGGATTACATGTGGGGTTGGGATTACATGTAAAATATTATGTTGGATGTACCTTCAAAACGCTTATTGATATAAATAAAGATTGATGTCTCTAAGATACGGCTCTTGACTGTTTTTCTCGCTGTTCACACGCTGAATTTGGGGAACGGCGAAAGCAGGTCGAAAAGATATATTTTCAGCGGTTCTTCTTTTTCGGAGCGCGCACATCACTTCCTTTACTGAGCGTTACTTTCGTCAGAAAAAAAAATCTGAGTTACTCCCTAGTCGCCACTAAAGAAGTTTTACTTCAAAAAAAGTCTTTTACAGAGTCTCGTAAAATTGCATCTATAGTGATAATATAACATTATCTTATCTCCGAAATCTCACAAGGTGTAAGAAAAATACATCCCCAAATTTGGCGCAAAAAAAAACAATGTGTTGGAAAGTGTTTTATAATCGATCCGTTTGGCATGATTTATCTTTCTTGTTTAAGAATTTCTTTCTTTTTTGTTAACTTTTTGCATTTTATAGCTTAGTGATCTTGCTGAAATTCATGGTGAAATATTTATTAAATAAATTAGAGAACAAGGACTAAAATATCTGATTTATTCTTTATTTAAATTTCTTGTAAGTATAAATATGATAAAATACTGTCATTTATCTGATTATTTCATGTGAAAATTCATAATTCAGTGGCCATTACTTAAATCATCTTATGTTTCCAGAGGTAAAACAATGGGACAAATACAGTTTCCAAAACTCTTATTCCTATTTTCAATCTCTCAAAACCGCTACGAGAATGTCAGAAAATTTCCAAGTGCCGTTTCCTCGGAAATTTTCTATCAATCTCCATATATGTGAGAAAATATTGGATAATAGTAAACTTAATTTAAATACAGTAGACACCCCCGCCCCATAACTATGGTGACCAAATGTCCTCAATTTTTGAGGACGCTTTGAATATTGAAAATCAAATATTTAGATACTAAGCGCACTATGACTGTTAAATGTTGTTGCAATGAAAACATGAACTATTTCTTCAAGAAAAAAATTTAAAATAGGATACTGTATTGCAGTAGTTTTTATTTGACTCTTAAAAATTAATCAGCTGCGTCAAAATAGCGGAATTTGGTCACCCTACTTATAACAATGATTCCTAGAACATGGCGAAAAAAATTACGAACAGTTTTCGTGTAACACGTTAAGAGACTCGTACAGCACATTCAAATGAGACAGGTGTTTTTATTTTATGACGCTTTAACTCCTGTAAAAATGTAACTTTTGAATGGCAACACAAAACATCAATGTTTTTCTACAGAACGCAAATAAGTTTGGCCGCGATTTTACAGCGCAGTCCGCTCTCCAGGTGGAATATAACTCAGCACCTGTACACAGGGATTTCTATAGCACAGAACGTACCTATCGTGATATAGGGGGGTCTACTGTAAAAGTGAACTTTACGATAGTTTATCGCCGAAGACCAATTTATCCTTCAGAGAAAACATTTGATTAAAATTGGTAGTTTAAAAATTCCATTCCACTCCATTGATGAACATTTTCATCAATGGAGTCAAGCATTTCTTCTCACACACTCCTTTAAATATATTAAAGGAGTTTGAACTACAGTAATACCTCGACTTACGCGAATCCGGAGTAACGCGATTTTCAGATCTTGTCGATTCGTCTTTTTTGTTTGCTTCTAAAATAACTTCGGTTTACGATTTTAATTATATAACTTGAAATAAATATGTATTATCTAATATTTATTAAACATTTTCTTCTAAATTACTGTTTTCTTCAGCTTCCGGTCTCAATTTGTATGTAAGGGAAACGTAGCCTAAAATGATCCTAGCGGGTTAAAACGATCCACATATCATCCACATGCGTTTTATTCCATACAGGTAGAGCTGTCTACCGGGTACCACGCAAACTATCTGTGCCAAGTGAAGAAAAAGCAGTGGCGGTAATAATGATCACAGTATTAGGCGTCTAAATGGAATTCTTTGAAAAATTGGATTTTATAACATGCATCATAAGGTAAGCACTAACTTTCCTATTTATTTAGACTAACCGGCTGTGCCAAAAAAATGTTCTTTAGCTCTGTGGCACGCACTGGGCAATTCGATCGACCGCTGTCTTGCTGATAGTTAAATCGTGCGATGGCAACGGCTGCACTTTTTCGATGTCGGGAAATGGTTGCGCTTGGAAAGGTTAAGGAGATCATTTTAGGTCACCAACCCTTTTATATTTATTAGCGAAATTATATCCCGACTTAGGCGGTTGCCGCTCGATTCTGCACCTATCGTGAAAATTCGAGGTATTACTGTATCTCCTTATTTCAGAAAATTTTCAAGCATTCGGACTTCTCTCCTTGAAACATAAACGTTGGGGTCTAAGATGCTCCACTAGGCCTCTGACGATTTGAAACTCTGGATTTTCCCCAGCCACTGTGCTTATTTCAAATCGCTTGATGATTTCCGAGAAGTAGGAGAGTATTTCCATCCATGCTATGGTTTCACCAGGGCAATTTCTCCTGCCTGGAGGAAAGAAAATTGCATTAGTATATTAATTTCCTCTAGAAATCATCGTCAACATCATATGTCTCGTTTGGATCTGCGGCAATGAGCTGGAGAAATGCAAAGTAACAAGAATGCAAACACCCATATCGCATTGCTCCTCGTCTTGTCCACATCCGCTGTTCAAGTTGCCTTCAGAAGGGATTTAGAGGGCAGGAGAGGTGCAGCGCGAGGAGGAGTGAGTGTTTACATTCAACAATCCTACTATATAGCTACGGTGATCACTGACTTACTCTCTTCCAATTCCCGGCAACCACTCGAAAATAAAACTTTCATCGCTGTTACTCTAAAAAAGATTAAAAGTTAAGCACAGTTAAAAGTTAAGAAATTAAGCGCTGCTATTCTTTACGAATTCCGTCCTTTCAGATCGGTATTATTTCTACATCCTGTCATATGCTTTGAAAATAATTTATCGCTGGAACAACCGTTTTTTATTGTTTTAGAGTTTCATCATCTGGACTGGATCCAGTGGCGTCTCTTGGGATACAGCAAGTACAGCCGGGCTGCACTTGAAATCATCAGCACATACTTTAAAATAATTTATTCTACTAATTTTCCTAAATTCAGATTAGAATTATGGAATTCCTATGGTAAATTAAAAAAATCTCCAAAAAAAAAAACCAAACAAAAAAACCGTATTGTGGCCAGATCGCTCATTCAGAAAAAAAGCACTTTAATCTTCCCGCAATTCAATTGGGAAAATCTTTGGTTCAGCCCAGAGCGCTGATAAGAAAATTGGCAGCACCGTTGCCATGACAACGGTTACGTAAGCATTTCCTCCGGCATAGGCTATAATGGGGGTACGCAGCTAAGACTCAGCTCATTCAAGATTTTGAAAGGTCGGCAGCACCTGTGAATTCGACTCTCTGATTGGCTCGAGAAGTGAGGGAGGGAGTAAGGAGAATATTTGTTCGGCAAACTCTCGACTTTATATTGCTGAATTTATCAAGAAGGTAAGCCTGAATAGACGCTTATGAATGGACAATTACCCATCAAAGCAGTATTGTTTTTAAGTAAGCAAGAACTGGCATTTAGAGGACATGGCGAGCGAAATAATTCTTTAAACATAGGAAATTTTAAAGAGCTTTTAAAATTATTGATATCTGAATTAAAACAACGCCTTTTTATGAGGGCATCACTGACCGATTCGCAAGTTTAAAAGAAAGGAGGATTGATTTGAATTTATAAAAAATCTGATGTGTCCAACACATGACTTCCTTGCACGTCCATTAGATCAAAAATATTTTCGACGCACTTCCTCTAAACTTATTTGTTTGAAAGAGATAAAATATCAATAATAGTAAGGTTTAGCGATTTCTAGACAAATATTTCGATATCGCCAAGCTGAGTTCAATTTGAAATATTTCCTTCTGACACTTTATTTGGCGATATTTCACCAAAAGCCGACAAACTTGAGATAGTCTGCGAGATTTTGGGGATAGCCAAAGTAGTCATTGACCACAGACTTTCAATGAATTGAATGCATCCATACACCTCAATGTATTTAAAGTCATTTGGCTCACCCTGTAAATAAATTCTCAGTCGATTGCTGTCAAAAAAGATATGGAAAACAGTTAGATATTACAATATTTCTAAATACAAAAGTTCAAAAATCTACGGGTTAAAGTTTTAGTGTTATACAAAATATGAAATAATTTTTGGCGCCAAATTTGGCGATATTTCGGCGAAACTCGTCAATGTCGACGAAATTTGGCGAGATTTTAAGCATGAACCAAACAATGACAGATTATCGCCAAATTTGGCGATATTTCGCCAAAACTCGCCAAGAACGATGACAAATGGCGATACTTTGGGCATGGACCAAATGACTGACTATCGCCAAATTTGGCGATATTTCGCCAAAACTCGCCAAGGTCGAGGACAGACGGCGAGTTTTTGGGCATGTACCAAACAATGACTGTCTACAGTTGTATTATATTGAAGATGTCCATAGACATTAAAGTACTAAAATTCTTTTCGGTGGTCCTGTATATAAACTCTCCAGTAGATTGGAACCAAAAATCGAGATACACAACTAGATGTTACAACATTCTTATATATGAAATTTCATAATAGTTTTTGAGATTTGAGAGTTAAATATGCACACACGTACACCAAAAGTCGCCAAGCTTGGCGACTTTTGGCATAGTTCTTGAGGGAGGCACGTGACCGTGGTCGGAACATTACCTAACTTATGTGGTAGGACGGTATTGTGCTTGAAATGGATGAATGCCCCTAAAATTGCCATTGACCGTAATGTATTGGAAATCTTTTGAGTGTTCCTGTAGCAGAACTACAAATGATAAAGACACCTTTTTTAATGGAGAAATTCATTTTCTAACTCTTTACAGCATACATCACTTCTGAGTCGTTTGAAATAGCCCAATACCTCTAAAAAACGCTTTGATGAATTTCGGCCCATAGAGCGTAATGTATTTCGAACCTTTTGGGCGGTTCTGTAGATAAACTATCCAGTCGAATGGAATCGAAAGGGGAGGTGCACAACTAGATGTTACAGCAATCCTAAATATAAAGTTTCAACATTCTACGCCTAATAGTTTTTGAGATATGCGAGTTTAATGAGTTTCGGCCCATTGAGCGTAATGTATTTCGAATGTTTTGGGCAGTCCTGTAGATAAACTATCCAGTCGAATGGAACCAAAAGGAGAGGTGCACAACTAGATGTTACAACTATCCAAAATATGAAGTTTCGACATTCTACGCCTAATAGCTTTTGAGTTAGGCGAGTTTAATGAATTTCGGCCCATAGAGCGTAATGTATTTTGAATCTTTTGGGCGGTCCTGTACATAAACTATCCATTCGATTGCCACCAAAAGGGGAGGTGCACAACTAGATCATAGAACAATCCTAAATATCAAATCTCAACATTCTACGACCAATAGTTTTTGAGATATGCGAGTTACATACATACGTACGTACGTACGTACGTACAGACGGCATGGAAAAACTGGCCACAGCAGACTCGCCGCTGGTCAAAATGAGTTGCAGACGCGTTAATATGATCGTGCATGCTAGCCTACGATAGGATGCATCGAAAAAAATTTTAAAATTAAATTTAGAGGTAGTCAAAATCGGTTTTTTTGTCGAAATTTGGCCCCCAAAATTTTTCGGGATCACATTACTTCCTTATACTACGTACAAGGAAGTAAAATAAGTACTTTTTTTTTTTTTTTTTTTCTTCTCAAGTTATCGTTACAAAAGAAAATTCTAAGGAAACTTCGAATCAGACACGGATTAATGCAATTTTGAGGATAAGAGCGGCTGGCTGAAATTTATGTCCATTTTATGGAAAGTAAAATAGGATCTCTTACATTTTTATGTAATTTCTTTTTTTTTTTCCTCGGTGAGGGCTTAATCCGCTAGCTTTCGAATTTAATAACAAAGATTTTCCATTCCTGTCCGGAGGAGGGGGGGGGGGGAGCTCATATGCTTCCGGCTGCACTAACAGTTTTGACCACGGCCGCCACTGACTGGATCTCAGTTCTGTTGCAACGAGGCGTAGTTTTCAAAGGAAATTCAATGTCAAAAGCGGTTAGGCAAACAGTACATTGTCCGTGATTAACGTAAGCACATTCAAAGTGGCATGGACTGGCCTCTCTAATCTCCAGATCTGACGCCATGTTTTTTTTATTTTATGTTATTATTTTTTTGGTGTGTGTATTGTGTGTTCTTGAAAGATCAGGTGTATCGTCACAGTCCACAATCTGTAAAAATACAATCTCTGTTTATCCAGAACATTCCCACTGAAGTGTTTGGACGGCCGATTGCGAATTTATTCTCAGACTATGCGTCAATGCTATTACTGGCAACCGTGGTTATTTTGAAAACATTCTTTTAAAGTTCTTCATAGTCAGCGCGCGTCATCTGTTGATGAAGTTTGTAAATAATTTTGAAAAATTCGTAATAATAAATTATCTGGTTCATTACGCAGAACACAGCAAAACCGTACATTTCTATCGTTTTTTCTTAAATTGGATTTTCAAATCGTTCGGTCATTTTTGGGACACCATCGTTGGACATTTTTGTAAGATGCTAACGAGTTTTTGTTCCCATAATTTTTAAGGGTAAAAAGTTTTTTTTAAGTGTTAAAAAAGAAAGTAAAAGAATGGTCTTTATCAAAAAACATTCATTAACAACATATGGAGTTGGATTTGACCCAATTTAGTAAGTAAAAATCAAAACATTTTAAAGATATTTTTCTTTCTTCATAAAAGAAATTATGAAGATAATTCAGTTTTGTAAAAAGTGTTATAGGAATAAAGGCAGAAACATGCACTTACCTCTCTAGATGTGGCAAGTGCAGTACACTCAGTAGAGAAAAACTTTCAATTTTTTTTCCACCGCGTAATAACATTTTAAATAAAATTTTTCAACGTTAACGAATATTGTTCAAGAAAAAGTAGTTTTATGGAATTTTAGGATCGATAATGAGCGTCCTTGAAATGCGCATGATAAAAATATTAAGTTCGTACCATTAAAAATTATGTGCTGAGACTTGGTCAAAGCTGCACTATCGATTTTACGTAATGTATTTACCCTTATCTCACCCTATGTAAAGTTTCCCTTCACCACAGAAAAAGATATTAATTCTATAAAGGTAGATGTGATTGTTTTAGAATATTGGCTCTTTGATACACACATACAGACCTATGGAGAATGGAGCGAAACTTTCTGGTGACTTTACAAGTGATGTTTCCTCCTTTGTACAAAAATCGTTCTGGTCTGAAACTGTTTAGGTTCATCCCAATAATTAGGATCATTATGTAAGGCCCAGAAATTAGCTACAATTTCGGGCTCCTTTTGGTATGGTGTAGTTTCTTACTGTAAGCTCTTGGTTTGCACTGAAAAAAAAATTAAAGAAATAAAGAAAAGCCCCAAAAAAAAA
>JAWZYV010019459.1:0-45055 GCA_038373885.1 Cheiracanthium punctorium
AGTCAGTATTTTTGCGCCTGAAAACCCTATGTTGAAATTTTTATGAGTGTAACCTATTTATAGAAAAATACATGTGAAGCATATTCTACGGCTTACGAAATAGTGTAACAATAGATTAAAGCTGTTGCGAACTAATAGTATTTAAATATATATAAAAAATGCATGTGAAGCATATTCTACAGCTTACGAAATATTGTAACAATAGATTAAAGCTGTTGCGAACTAATAGTATTTAAATATAATAAAAAATGCATGTGAAGCATATTCTACAGCATACGAAATATTGTAACAATAGATTAAAGCTGTTGTGAGCTAATAGTATTTAAATACATGTAAAATTATGTCGCACTTTTATGTCGCATTTTTGGGACACATTTTTCAATAAAGGGTGTTGAGATATAAAATGGCATAGTCATTAATACTAATGACATAAAAATTAATTATGAGTTTAAGTGAATTAAATATTTTAATAAATAATAGTGTATTATGATTAAATTAGAAATTTATTAAATCTTTTACATGAATATGTAAAACATATGGAGTATGTAAAATGTATATGTATAACGTATGGAGTTAAATCATAACTCCATACGTTAAACGTAAGACTCCGCTTTGTAGTACAACCTTAACTAAAATTGGGTTTAACGAATTTGCGAAACGTTCGCCAATCTAGCAAGCTGGAAGTGCAGCAACCCAGGGACCAATGAAATCGCTCTCTCCACTTGTAACTTTACCGGGTCAAGCGCTAGTATAAGCAACCACTCTCTCTAATCACTCACGCCAGAAAGCAATTATGGTTGCGTCATTGAATAGACGGGGTTTATGAATGCAGCTTTTTAGTTTGGTTTTTGCCTCTTCCAATTTCGCAAGAGCAATAAACCAGTCCCATTCGCTGAAAGAGATGCAGAGCAAGATTCAATTTTAAATGAATCTGTTCTTATCTACTGAGCAGAGGTAGTGGCGTGACGGGCATAGGCGTAGAGTTATATGGGCCCGTGGGGCTCGAGCCCCCCCAATAAATTGTGAATAGGGGCTGAGCCCACCCAATAATTTACCACTAAATACAGAAAAGTAATTTATACTAACATAAGAAAAAGTATTTCACGCCATTTACAAACGTTTAAAAAAAAACTTTACTTTTAAAAATTTTCTTCTTTGATATCGATCATGATTTAGTATTCATTGTCACACAATCCCAGATAGCACAAACTTGTCCAGAACACGCCTAGAAGCCGTCATATAGACAATCTGACATGTCCATTAAACATCCAGGATTCGTCCAATTCTCGTCCATTTTACGTCAATATGGTACTATAGGACGCCCATATGACGTCTTATAGACATGCATATGGACGTGTTTGTCTATTTATAGACTTTTTACGGTCGAATCCTGGACATCAACAAAAACCATTTAATAATTTTTAGCTAATTTTATGTAATGATTAATTTATAACGAATTTTGTAAAAATATTCCTAACTAATTTTTTCAAACCAACCTTTATGTACTTGCCCCACTTCAGATTCGAACCCTTAATCATGGACTTCGCAGTAGAGTGTGCTAGCAAGTATACGCAGCGGGACTTGCTCTGATGCGTCAAAATGTGGAAGTAA
The DNA here is from genome assembly GCA_038373885.1 of Cheiracanthium punctorium. Taxonomy (NCBI): domain Eukaryota; kingdom Metazoa; phylum Arthropoda; class Arachnida; order Araneae; family Cheiracanthiidae; genus Cheiracanthium; species Cheiracanthium punctorium. Next base: position 1,612 of record JAWZYV010019459.1, read on the forward strand.
AGATTTTTTAGTTTCGGACTGGGAATTTAGAAAAAAAATATGCAGCTATTCGTTTTTGGATGTAGAGTTGCTAGAGAATTTTCTTTTTTTTTTTTGTATGAGGATATGAGTTTCTTTTTACACAATACCGCTTTTATAGGAAATAATAATACATAAAAAGTATTTTAAATTTCAAAAGTTCCTCGACAAAAAAAAAAAAAAAAGAAAAAAAAAAAACTCGTTAGAATTTAAAATATTTTAAAACTTTTTTGGGGTAAAATTTAATATCAATAAAAACATAAAGTATAATAAATTCATGCGTCGTAAGTACAGTATTGGGTAAAATGAAAATCAATGGCAAAAAAAGTAACTTTTCCATATTTTGTCCATTTGGACTTATGCACACATCCATTTTATGTCGTATCACTGACATAGTGTGGATCATCTGGAATACGTCCATAAATGGACTTATTCTGGATATTCTAATTCTAGTTTTGGTCTATTCATGGACATATTCTGGATTTTCCAGATTATGTCCATAAATAGATGTCTTATGGATGTCTATGTATAGACGTGGATGTAATATGGATGAGTTGTATCAGAAATAGACATAAAATGGACAAGTGTGTTATCTGGGATGTTACTACAAGCTGCACTTGCCAGGCTCTGGTTAATTAAAATCAGATTATACAATCTAAAGTATGAAATGAAGAAAAGTTCAGAAGTGTCTAAAATGCACTATCTCATCGAAAATGTGTGTTTTTTCCCCTTTTTTGGATTTTTTACGTTGCTTCTTTTTTTAACTTATAACATGGTAGGGAGATACTAACATGGATACTTACTTTACATAGGTGTAGAATTCTATGGACCCGTAGAGCTCGAGCGCTTCCAATAATTTACACTTAAGTCATAGCTGCCAGCTACTACGGGATATAATTAACCACTTTTTGTAAACAGTATATTTTTTCATTATTTTTTTTCAAAAGAGTAACCAGCTCGCGCGCGCAATACAAAACTTTTGCTATATTTTAAGCCGAAAAATCATGTAGAAAAAGTGGTTAATTATCCCTAGTAGCAATAACCCATCGGTTCGATGAGAGGCGGGTGAGTTAACCCATTTATGCCTAGCGTCCCTTTTTTGGGACGGCATTTTCGCTATCAGTCGAAAACGTTATTTATTTTTCGTAGCCTTTATTCGCGAGTATTGAACCTCAATTCCACAAAATATTTTAATATGGCCAAGTAGGATGTTGACATTTCAATTTTTATACATAATGATTTTAAATGAAATCATCCCTTGTTCAAAAAGTTGACATCAGAAATTTATCAATTACTGCTGGTGTTAGCAAAAATCGAAGAAAGTCGCAAAAATATCCAGGCACGAATGGGTTAAATCCGAGGGGAAGGAGCAATGGCCGATCACGGCTTTTCATCCAAAAAATGGGGAATTTCATCAGCAACTGGTACAAAATGTCCGTTCGAGGGGGGGGGGCATAAAGCCGATCATCGTTTCCCGATGACTCCGATGAAATAACGAAAAGAAACCGATAAACTGTTTAAAATATATTTGTTAATATGAGGGGGTGAGGGTTACGACTTCTGCAACTCACATATATGTATACGGGTGTATGATAAGCGAGTGAAGAATATAAATGGGGTTATGACACCCCTAACACCCCCCTTGGCTACGCCACTGACGTGAATATATGTGGTTGTGGGGCCCGGCCCCCCCAATAATTTTGAAAACTTTACGCTTATGGTGACGGGATGATTAAAACAAAATTATTCTCGAACTAAAAAGATGTTTATGATACTTCGGCATTGCCGTGTTCTGAACTGCTTGTCGATACTTGTTGTTGCAGAAAACGCCAAATATCAGAGAATTTTTTTTTTTTTAATTACGAACGAAAAAAAGGAAAGAAAAAAAAACACGTTGTTTTACTTTTCTACATCATCTGAAAAGGTGGAACTTTATTATTTCGCTCGTTATGTAATTTTTGTAAAAGCTTGTCACCCCAATTAGGATTTCTAATGCATTTTTACACTCGTGGCATCAGAATGACGTCCATCTCACTTGAATTATTGAAGGTAATAAATAAAAAAAATCTGAAATTCTTCCAGATTATTTTATCCACGCACTCGGCTGGAAGAATTTCAGCCTTTATAGAATTTTAAGATTTCTGCCATATAGAGGAAAATGATAACTGTAAGTGCTCCTATAGACTCTTGTTCGTATCATTTTGTTGCTGAAAATGGCATCCATTGTTGTTTGGCCCCTAGTGGTGAAATGTTTTGGATGAGTGCGTATTGGAAAATCTAAAGTACCCATTTCAGTGAAATTGGATCCTTGATCGGAATTTAATTCTGTGTTAAAATCTCTTACTAAAATAGTCTTACAATCACCCTCCTTCAGCCACGTTTCGAATAGAGCGTCAAATTTATCTTCATAACAAATTCGAGGACTAGCGTAACTAACTGCAAGTCTCACTTTATCTTGAATATAAGCAATGACCATTTGAACACCCTTGATCTGGCTGGTGTAGGCACGGGAAAAGCGTTTCATTAAGTTTTCCTTTATAAAAATCATAACTCCGTATGGCTATCTGTTTTGGAAACCACTGTCTATCCGTTCGACCCAAGTGAATCCTAGTATTTGAAAATCATCTAAAGGGATAGTCCATGTTTCCGTTAGCAATATCAAATCACTGTGCAGAAAATATGGATCAAACGGAAAAGTGACCACGGCGCTCCGCGTAGACAAAAATCCTGTGCTTGAAAGAAATAGCACCCGAGTGCTAAAAAAAAAAAAAAAAAAGCCAACAACAGGGAAAATAAAATACGCCCTACCAGTGGCGTAGCCAGAAAATTTTCATAGGGGGGGGGGTTACGAATACTGCAACTAGGGCCGGCCCAAGGGGTGTGCGGATGTAGGCGATCGCCTAAGGCCCCGCTCCTGGGCAATTTTTTTTTTTTTTTTGCGACCGAGCTAGGTAGATGGTTGCGATGTATCCAGAAAAAAGCCGAGAAATAAAACTAATATATACTAGCAGTGCTAGTAGCAACTTACATAAGACATGATAGAAAAGAGGCCCCGCACGTCCCTCAGGCCGGCCCTGCTGCAACTCATATATATGTATACGTGTGTGTGATAAGGGAGTGAAAAATATACAGGGGCTTGTTATCGCATGATCAAATCGGGACTTGGCCCAGGGCCCCCCCCCCACTCGAAAGGGCCCCAATTTCAAATGTTGTTCTGAAATATTCTTTTTTATATCAAAATTTTATATAAAACAAATTTCATAGATGGGATTCCCCAAATCCATCACTGCCCGGGACCCCCGTTGGTCACAATAGGGCCCTGAGAATATAGATTTTATATGGTAAAAAATTCCTCATGGGGAGGTTGTGACCCCCTATCCCCCCCCCATCGTTACGCCCTTGCGCCCTACAGTTGAATGTCCAAAATTATTGACTTTAACGACCCGAGTTGGTGAGTTTATAGATCTACTCTTCTTAGAGCCCGGCGGTCTCTAAATCTGTACGCTGGCTGTGCGCGGACACAACCAGTTGCGTCAAAAAAGGGTCTCTTGATCTGTAGCACGCGATGAACGTTTCGATCGTCCGCCATCTTGCTGGTAGTTAAGTCGAGCGATAGCAACGGATGCCCTTTTTTCAGCATTGGGCAATCTATCTAGCTGTTCTCGCATTCTTCCATTTTTCAGAAGATGTCAGTGCTGTTAAAAATAATCGTGACCCTTTTCTTACGGGAAATGACGAGCTAAAAAGTAAAGGGTTGTCGTGGAGCTATGTCACCCGCAACTATTTTTTTTTTATAGAAATCAAATCTATTCTTCGTGACTGGCAACAGTCAAAACGTCAGAGTTTGGTGTTCCCAGAGCGGGAACACTGCGCGTTAAAAGGTTAAAAAGTTAAGCTCCAAAACGTAATAACATCTACACCATTTGCACGATCCGCTTGAAAATGCTCGTAAATATGCATAAAAAGAAAGAAAACAATCCTGCGCTACTTTAAAAATCTGAAAATCCACCGGTTCCCCAATTTTCAAGCGCTTTCTCGCCATTTCCAGCTGTATTTTTATTTCCGAGAGTCAGAAAAGTAAATCATTTGCGTGACAAAATTAGCTGTCGCCAGTGACAACGGTGTCACACTGAAGTCACAGTTTTCAGGCTCTGAAGGGAAAATTACGCGCGATTCCCATTCGTTTAAAATAGTATATCGAGACTATCCCGTTTAACATTTTTTCATGAATAAAATGATTTCCTCTTCATAAAACAATGATATTAGAAATATGTTCCGAGCGAAGCGAAACGAACGTAGAAAAAATTTTCGCACGTTTATAGTAAGAAAATACAATTCCGATTTCGGATTATAATAAAAATCGAATATAAAGTTATTTATTGTAAGTGGACGAAGCGTAAATATTATTGAGGGGTAGACAGATTTTTGCCGAACGTTTTTTTCCAGCGCCCGTTGTAATTCCCTCCACAACGGGCTTTGAATTCTAGTTAAAGAGAGATATCAACTCATTTTCTTGAAGAGTGGAAGTCGCCCAAATTTCATTTCTAAACGATGTACCATGATAAAAAAGTATCTTTCACAACTATAAAAATTTTCTGTAAAATGTGTAATGGTGTCGAAAAACGTATTTCATGCATTTACATTGTTAAAGTATATTTTGATAATTATTAAAAATCTGGAGCGGGGCTCCTCTCGACTTTCCGAACACTTGGTCTTCAGCAAGGACCAGTCCCGGACTGGCCAGGTCGATTGGTCGGCGACTGCCGAGGGCCCCTGACCTAAGGGGGCCCCCAATAAAAGATACTTCTTTATAATTAGAGTAATACACAATGAAACCTCTCTGAGCGGCCACCCCACCGTACCGAGAATATTTGGCCGCTCAGAAGGGGGTGGCCGCTCTCAAGGGTTTTATTTACTATTATAATATGTTTGCTGTAATGCGTAATATAAACAAGTCTAGCACATATTCCTTATTTAAAATGAAATATAAAACTTACCTAAAGAGAAAATAGTACTTTATTGAATGCTTTCTTACATTTTTTGGAAAAAAATGATACAATTTGGGTCTGTTTTTACTTTTCTTTGAAACAACCATATTTTCTAGTTTTATTTACCTTAAAAAGCAGATCTCTAACCGGTTAGTTTGTAACCGCTTCGGAATTTTCGATCATTTCATCAATTTTTCCCTAGAGTTGCTTGTGTTGAAAGTTTAGCTTGCTCGCCATTAGAAACATCGGGAAATTCCTCGTCAGGGACGGAATGAGCGCCTGAATGGGACAAAAATTCATTTGTAGGACAACTTCAACACCTGATTGTCCAAGGGATTCCTCCTCGTAAGGGTGTGGGAAAAATACAAAAGAGAAAACAGATTCAATTCCAGTTATTCCTGAGACTTATATTCGACCATAAACCTGACCTTGAGTTTTTCCGCTCAAAATTACAGCGTGGAGTGAGTAAAATTTCCCGAAAAATGAGATGGGCGATCCCACTCGGTGGCCGTTTAGAGGGGGTTGGGTGGCCGCTGATAGCGGTTATTTTAACATTAAGTTTATGAGTCAAAAAATCCGTGCCATGAAAAATTGGCCGTTTAGAGGGGGTGGCCGCTCGGAGAGGTTTAACTGTATATATCAAAGTAATTTGATTATTAATTTCCCAGTAATCTTACGCCTTTACACAGTGGCATAGAGTCGGACCCCCGAAGACCCCTTGGCACGAGGGCCTCCCCGAAGAATCGGGGACCCCAACAGCTTAAAATAGTAAAATGCTGTTTTTAGGCACGTAAGCCTAATTTTCAAGTATTGTATAGCCTAATATTCTATTTCCTCTAAATTCCCCAGTAAGGGGTCATTCCGGCCCTGTGGTGCCGACATAAATCTCACATCTCCAATGAAAAAAAAATCTCATAATTGTTTTTAGAAAAACCTATCACACTTAAAAACGACGCGTAGTTGTGTTGTGGGATTAAAGCCAATTATCTGCACGAGGGATCTAGGCTTATAGGTGGGGTGCCCTCCGTGGGGCTCTTTTTAAGGGGTCCTAACCCGCATTTACGCTAAGTTTCGGGGGAAACCACGGAAAACACCGAACGGTTCGTTCGACGGACGCGCGACAGGACCCGAACCCGGGACCTTCACACTTCGCCCGTCTCCATAAAACGACAAGTATAGAAAACATATTTTCACAAAATTTTTCGAATAAATGCCGGATTCCCAATCTCTGTTACCCCAATCCCTCTCTCTAGTAGTAAAGAATTGTTACCGATTCGTAAACATTAGAAAATGGTTTTAGGAGAAAATAAAGTTTGCTGAAAAGCCAAGATTTCCTTTTTATAGCTTTTCTTATATCGTTCCCCTTTAAAGCAGCAGAAAAAAAGCTAACATAAACATAAACATCATTAATTCTTACACGCGACAATGTTTCGTGTGCTATAAATTATCTCAGAAGAAATTAAGCATAGAACAAACTTACTTTAAAAAATGAACCGTCTATTTTTTTTAACTATGAAAAAATGCTGGTTTTCTTTTTTTTTTTTAAAGATCTTTCAGAATACTTCATAAAATTTGTAGGTTTGCTCTTTAAAATGTATAGTACAGCTTTCTGAATTTAGAATGTAGTGTAATCTATTTTAAAAATTATTCATTTTCATTATTTTTTTTTAAGAACTGCAAGAGTTTAAGCCAGCATTTCTCAACCAGTGGGGCACAGAGCGTTTGCAGGGGGGACGCGAGGAAAACCAAAGAGCAATTAGTGATGCCTGTTTTTAAAAAAAATCATCTTATTTATTCTCATTTTTACTCAAAAGTATATCCATTTTCGCTTGAAATGTTCATTCAAACTTTACTGGTAGCATTATTCTGTAGAAAATTGATTAAAAGTTCATTGCTAAGATTAAAATACTGAATGCATGCTGAAAAATGTGAGGGGGGGGGGCGCCATCGAAAGTTAGCCTTTGTTGGGGGGGGGTGACGTAAAAAGGTTGAGAACCGCTGGTTTAAGCGACTTTACTTCTTATGCTTTCCATGAGGCACACTTTTTTTTTTAATACTAAGGCCCGGCGTTCAGTTGCGTTTTTTTCCGGACGCAGCGGGGTATGAGGGGGAGATTTTATGACCAATTTGCAAGTGACGGTCGTAAATTTTCAAGACTCCAGGAGGCGGGGTTACTATATTTGGCTTGATATCTCTGTTACATTCTATCATATGCCTAGGCAATTATTAGATAATACTCAGTGGCTTTAAAAGGCAATATGTCGAGCTCGAGTGAGGATGAAGCGATCATTGCTTATTTGCTGCTATCCAAGAAAAAAAGAAGATGTTGGGTCCATCCCACCCTTCTTAAGCGCGAAAAATTAGGCGAATTTAATTTAGTAAGAGAGTTAACAACGGACGAAGAAAGATTTTATGATTATTTCCACATTAGGATCCAAGATTTTAACGAAATTTTAAAAGTACTGACGCCTTGTATTCAAAAATCTCGATTGCGCAGAAAACCTATTTCGGCAGCTGAAAGATTAGCTGTCACTTTGAGGTATGCATTTGAGCAATAACTATTATTAAAATGGATTGCTAAACTAAGTTTGTTTATTAAAATAAATAATTTATTAAATGCATGTATGTTACCATATATTTTACTTTAATGTATTAATAATTAATATTAAAAAGAATTTATTACCAAAAAATACTCGTTATTGTTCGGCAAATATATTTGTAATTAAGTATAATAAAATCCATTCATTTTATTTTAGAGGTTATGAAGTTAAAATTTCTCTTGACCATGAGAGATTATTTTGGTATTTGATTTCTTTAACTTCAAGATTACTGTTATTTTGAATGTACGGAAAAACGCCAACCCGAAAAAACGCGAACGGTAAAAACGCCTACCAGAAAAAAACAATTCCTTCCTTTCAAAAAAAAAAAAAAAAAGAAAAGAAAAGAAAAGGGGAACTATTATTTATCTTCTTTAATCAAAGTACAACAGAATTTCTCACAGTATAAAATATTCACACAAGTAATACATGATCTTTTACTGTACAGATGCATTTAGTTAAAATGACAGCCTTGCATAAGAAGAATTTGTAATTCTCCTCCGCCCAAGGCACAACTCCCTCAGCCCAACGTAAGCAAGTGGGGCAGATGCCCTTCATGTAGGCTTGCCATAGAAAACACAAACAAAATTTGTTCTTTATTTATGCATAAATTGGGGGTATTACTATTGTTACTTTAAAGAAGCAAATATATACATAATATAATTTTTCCAGAATAAAATTAAATGAGTCAATCAGCTTCCTGAGGAAGGCTTATCACTGCTCCCTGACCTACTCAAATTTTGGAGGGGCACAGGAAAGATTTGAGGGGGGCACATATCGAATATAAGAGCAGAAAACGAACATTTTTTCGCATTTTCAAACAAATGTTTATTTAACAAATTTTTTGAGACGAAATTGGGCGGAGGCACTGGGAGGAGCACGTGACCGCTTGTGCCCCCCCTCCAGACGCTTTTGCTATGGTTCATATGATATATGCTTAGGAAAACCTAATAACAATAGCTAAAATGTTTACCACTCCCAGACGTACTGAACTGAAAGTTTACTCCTGTACTCCAAAACAAAATAAATTTGGACATAAGATCCAATTACCTTTCTTATGTATATTACAAAACAAAGAATGTTTGTGTCCAATATTTATTAAAAAAATTAATGACATGGACCGTACACCGTTATTTTACTAAATTAACATTCCATTTAGTCATTATGGAAATTGTTAGCAATCGTAATCGTAATCCATTTCATTTCTTGCAATGGATTACAGATGATCGTGTAATCGTATGAAATCTCATGAGAAACACTGACCTATGTTAGATTTTTGAAGGTGTGATTTAGCTGACAGCATCTCTTTTGATGCTCATTGGTGAATTGCAGATATGATTCTTGGAATATAAAAGACCTTATTAAAATATTATGGGATATGATGTCTTAATATTTACACAAAATATTCAGGGCTAGCCTCCCTCACCCCAAATTCCACTCGAAGTACTATCTATTTCCTCAATATCAGCGCTCAGAGCAAGAATGCAAACACAACAGAAAAAAAAAAAAAAAAAAAAAGAGAGGAAATGGTGACCGGAGACTCTTTCCTTGACCTTTGCCATTCCAACCTCCTGGGCCTCTGCCGTTATTCCCTCTCCAGAGCAAAAATTGGCTGAAACTTTTGGCCGTGTAGTCTTCATTTCGCCGAATAGACCTTTTGACCCTACTTTTTGACAGTCCCCACTTCGCTCTCCTCCGGAGTGAGGGATCCTGTAAAAATTACTTCTCTGTTATCAGTCTTTCGAAATATCTAAAAACGGATCGGATGGGGACAGAGTCCCCTCTCGTTCGAAGCAGAACTTTCCTCTCCCCCCCCCCTTCCAATGAAAAACTCCTCTCGGGAAATTCTTGTCTGTCGTGCCCCCATGCACGTGTTGGGAAATCTTGACCTGTGACCTCCAGCTACATCCTACATGGTCAGAGAGAAAAGTCCAGCGGTAAAAAAATAGTTCTCAATCCAGTGAATGAGAGTACTATTATAATACTAAAATCAGTGACGTATATAGATTCGCTTATAACGTTCCAAAGTTGCGGTTTATTTAAAATCTCATTGTTAATGGCGTAAATATAAAATTTTTGAACTGGCCATTTTTTAATGATTGTTTTAAAATTTCGGGAGGTGCCCGGCCGCCCTCGGCCCGTGACTTGATTCGCTTATAACGCTCCAAAGTAGCGGTTTTTAAAAAAATCTCATCGTTAATGGCGTTAATATTAATTTTTGAAACTGGCAGTTTTTTAATGATTGTTTCACATTTTCGGGAGGGGTCCGGCCCCCCTGGGAACACTCGTTAAGTACGCCACTGACACTAATTATGGATTTACTTGTCAAATTAATTCAAATTTAAATGAATATCAGAATACTGTGATAAATTATAGATGGAATAAATTTTCATTTTTAAGGACAATTACATTTTATAAAGTGTTATTAAAAATAAAAATTTTACAATAAAACTTTGAAGAGCATAAAAGAAATGTCACTTTGTAATTATTTGAAGGTTGTGTGTGCGTGATTAAGGCAAACCTGCGCGAGGGGTATCTGCCTAAGATGAGAGATGCCTTGGTAGTAAGACTTTCTAAGGGGTTCTAACGCGTATTCACGTTACATCTGGAGAAAACCTGCCAAAACTCCAGACCGTTAGATCGACGACCGCGCGATGGGACCGGAACCCAGAACCTTCACACTTCAGCCGTCTACCTCTACCATTTTCAGTGATATAACCACTGTGCCATGGTGAGACTAATTATTTGAAGGAGTGGCGTAAAAATGATAACTTTCTGAAACTTTCATAAATAATTGTTTTAAAGTCTAAGCTTTGAAAAACAAACTTGGCCAGAAAAAAATGTGATTTAAGTTCAAAATACATTTATTTTAATATTAGTAAAATTGAAAGAAAAAAAATTTACTAAAATAAAAATAATAGATCCCCCCTACCTCAATTTAACTCCCAATTTCCCAAAGAAAATTTTTATTTTGTGCTTGACAAAGACAAAACTTGAAATTTTTGCACTTCTACCTCATCAGGGAGCTTAGCTGGAGGTTTTAAACAGATATTTATACGGAAGAGGAGGTATAGCTGCCTAAAGATCTCCATTTATCATTGTAGCAATAGATAATCTACCTTATTTAGAAGATACAAAAATCTTTTTAAGGAAGCCCTCCCAATAAAATTAAGTCTAATCCCTACAATACAACGCAAAAAAAAGCGCCCAATATCCAGTTATATACCATCTTCACATGCATTACAAAACAAATTTATGTCTATCTATAATAATAAAAATCTGGAGTGACTCCACTCGACTTTCCGAACACTTGATTACCAAGCGTTTAAATAAATTTCATTCAATTCAATCAGATCTAGTGTTCAGGCACTAGAGCACTTAAAATGATTTGAGTGTAAAGGCCGCAATGTATAAGAATACTTTTTTGTAGCTCTGCAAAAAACTGTACTGCGTGAACTCGCTAAAATTTAAGCAGTATGTAAGACAGTGACCTATAACATGCGTACCTAATTGGATGTCAATCGAATAAACCATTTGGACTCTAGCTCACTTTAAATGATTGCTTCCTTAAGCCGTAATATATAAAATTTACCTCTTGCAAGTCTGTGAGCAAACTATTAGCTCCAAACATGCAAAAATCTATGCAGATCATGAGACCGTCGTACTATACATACCCAATTTGAGCTCAACCGAATGCAGCCTAGACACTAGCGCACTTTCAGGAATTTCTGTACATGGGCCATAATGTAAAAGAACACCAATTTGTTGCCCTGTCAAAAAACTATAAGTCCTATACACAGCAAAATCTATACATGCTGTGTGACGATGACCTACAATATACATACCCAATTTGAACTTCTTCGAATGCTCCCTTTAGACACTAACTCATTTTAAACGATTTGCTTCTATAGGCCGTAATGTATAAGAATTATTTTTTGCAATCACGTGAACAAACTAGTGTTGCAGAAAACTCTGCTACATTCTTGGGTTCGTTGCTCTAAAATCCAGTATGTGTAGAAAGTTCTAATAAAAAGTCCGTTTGACAGGATGGAACTCTTAACTTCATTGCTTCTAGAGCTTCGTCGAACAGTCAGCTGTACAAAATTCACGGGCAGTGAGGGCCAGTAACGCAGTGGCGGATTTCCCAATAGGCGCCTGAGGCGCGCGCCTCGGGCCTCACAAATCTAAGGGGCCTCAAAATTTGGTTCTCAAAAAGAAAATATATATTACATATAAATTTCTGTTCAAAAGACAGGAACTTTGTTCATAGTTCTAGGATTGCTACTATTGCAGAAAGCGCTCTTGGACGATATTTTCTTTGGTGCCCTTTGTCTCTTTCCCTCTTCACAGCATTGGATCATAATCTAAATTGATACTTTAGTAGTGCCACCATGGCCGAGTAAATAAGGCACTCAGAATGGTAGACGGCCGGAGTGTGAAGGTCCCGTGTTGGGCCCCCATCACGTGACTGTCGATCTAACGGTCTGGAGTTTTGGTGTATTTTCTCGAGATGTAACGTGAATACGTGTTAGAACTCTTTAGAAAATCCTTCGACTAAGACAACCCACATCCATGGCAGATACTCCTCATGCAGGTTTGCCTCAAAACGCACAGTACAATATAGTATTTTAATAACTAATAATTTCAATTTATAAGTAATTAATATGTTGATGAAAATATAATGTCAACTAAACTAAGACATTGAAACTGTTTTTGATGAGTTGCGGGTGAAGATTATGATAAATAAGATAATAATGATGAAACTGATCTTTCTGTTCCATCTTATGCTACTGCTTTAGGGGCCCTACAAAAATTGAGACGTTATCTGTAACATTAAGACTTAATTTACAATACAATAACATATTTTAATGAGTTAGAAAATATTGTATTGCAAACGATGCCTAAAAAAATAAACTACAGTACTGATGACATTCTGATAAAGGAATGGTAGTACAATTAAAGTTTCTCCTATGTAAACTGAAATTATACGTACGTACACTCTATTTTTGAATTAAAAGTTAAACTAAATTGTATAGTTAAATATTTTAAAGTATAATATTACTCTTTTTAATTGAAAAAATATTAAGCATTTTTTTTTCAAATGTTTTGTCTCTCATAATTTAGAATAGTTAGAAAATAAGACCCTTTCAGTTATACGCGATTTTAAACCGCTCCCTTAAAACGCGTAAAAGTGAGAGGTCACAGTATATTATTTAATATTCAATCGTTTATTTCATTCCGCATTTTTCAAGTAACACGTTCCATAATATTTTTGAATTTTTCTAATTCATATATCAGGGCATTTAATGTCAGCGGGATAGATTTTCACTTTACTCTACTTAGGAAGTCATTTCCTTTTATATATTCCGATTGAAAATCAGCTCTATGGTTTCCTCGCTATCAGCATATATCTCTACATAGGCCACGCCTGAATGATAAGTTTGCGCTGAATTATTGCCCGAGACTATAACATTTAGATAAAAAAAAAGGGTGTGGATATAATGCTAAGGGCAATGAAATAGTTACAGATTCATAAAACAAATATTATTTTTCATAAAATTAGTTTATCTCTTATTTTAAATTAAAATCAAAGCTTACAAATTTTTAAATTAAAAAACCATTTTGGGGGCCGGGGCGCTGGCCCGGAATGCCCAGCCGGAAATCAGACTCTGCCTGTGTCCCGTTGCTTGTAGGCATTGTTACTCCCACTGAGACCCACAACATACAAAAAGACCTGTTCTGGGAAGCAACGATGGACTCAGAAGGAAATTGCTCAGTTCGCCAAATTTACCCCGTATCCGACGAACAGTGTAGGCGCCTCTTGCGAATAAACATGCATACAAACTGATAGACAGGAAAATTCTCATTATTTTATATATTTAGATTATTGCTGTATTTGGATGGGCTTCATTAATACTGATTTTATTTAATATTATTTTGAGGTAGAATCAGGCCATTGATAGGGAATAGAATTAAGGATTTAAGAAAAATATATACACACGACGAATGTACACGTTAAATCTGCAGGGCCGATTCAGGATTATCAATTATGGTTGTTCAAAAGAATAACCTAATTAAAGAATAAACAAATTCTAATGAATTAAGTTATGAAAAGTATTTAATTATTTCTTTAATTTATTATTTTCAAGAGGAAGTACTTGTTTATGTAAAAATCCAAAAGAAATTATTTTAATAACTAATCTACAACAGAACATGTATTATTTGTATGAATTATTAAAAGAAGTACTTTTACACTTCCAATAACATTTGTTTTTTATGTTTTGTCATGGGGAATAAAAAATCATTCAAAGTATTATAAGTGGTACTTTGAATGATTTTTTAATTAAGTAGATTTAATTAAGAATGATTTTTTAATTAAGTAGACATTTTTGTTTTGATAAAACTGATTTCATCCATTCTGTAGTTACAGAGAAACAACCATCGACAAAAAGTATATTTCCTGAATGCAGACTACGGTTGTGGAGTGTCTTTTACAAAAAAAACAGGGGGGGGGGACCCTCCACTCGCACAAAGAGAAGGGACAACTTAATGACGTTTTCTCACCCTCAAAACACCCAAGGTTATACGAAAACGATCCCATTGACCTCTGTAATGCAGCAGTCACCGTACGTGGTACGTACAAGCCAGAAACCAGACCCCCGGATCAGACCACAAGGCACACCTTGATATTTTATAGACAACCCCCGTTTTAACCCCGATTTTTAGTGACCGGGTCCCTAATCAATCATTCTCTAGCCCATCTTCTACTTCCGGGTTTTCGGCAAAATAATACCTAAACCCTTTTGGCGACGGTTCTCAAAAATATTGTAACCACGCCCGGGAGACAAGTTTCAGCGTTTTACATGTCACCCAACAAAGGATAATTGGTTATCATTTGTCATTCTGCGGTTTTCAAGCGGAGAAGTACAAAGAACAGACGTTCTCCCGCAGTACGGAAAAGCGATCCGGAAAAATACATTCATTTCCCATACTAGCGTACTGAAACGCACTGAACTGAACGCCAAGCTTAAGGCGTGGTGGGAGGCGAAAAAATTCATCCCGTTAGTCTTAATGTCTTCATGATGAATACTTTGAGTTTTCCATGAATTTTACCAGGGATCAAACTTTAACGCTCTTTGGCATGTTTTTTTTTTTTTTTTTTTTTTCCAGTCGCCAACGGACCATGGACGCCTGGACTGATTGCCTTTAGTTCCGAACTCGAGAAGCCCATCAATCATGCTTTTGACAGGAACAGGACTGTCATTATGACTGAAAATTCAACTTTTGACTTCGTCTACCGCCACGGGAGGTCACGAACAAGCCAGCATATATTGGACGATCCACCTCCCTTCAACCCATACACACACACAGACAATTTGTCTTCTTTCTTTTTTTTTTTTTTTCGTGGGGGGGTAGGGAATTTTGTGGAACTCTGCAGAAGCTCCCGAATGCATGGGCGTGTCCACGCTTTGAGCCGAGGAAAAAAAATTCTTCGAATATCGGCATGGCCTCTTTCTCCGTGATCCAAATTAGAGGTTAGAAAAGATGGTAATTTAGTGCGAGTAGCCAAATTCGCATATAATTATGTGGCCTTGGGGAGAAGTGACTGGTAGCTGAGCAGGGAGTTCGTTAGGTTTAGTGCGACTCACTTGAACCCTTTGAGGCGCAACCCTTTCCCAATGCTGAAAAAAGGGCAGCCGTTGCCATCGCTCGATTTAACTACCAGCAAGATGGCGGACGATCGAAACGTTCATCGCGTGCCACAGATCTAGAGATCCTCTTTTGACGCAGCTGGCTGTGCCTCACAGCCAGCTGCGTCAAAAGAGGATCTCTAGATCTATATATATATAATCTTAGCATATATATCAATGGTCTACTCACACCTATTGAGGTCGAATACTTCAACATGGCTGACATTCCAATCCGCAGTTGACTATTCACTCTTTTAGTTTTGAGCATGTGATCTACCTCAAACATCTAAAATTTTCTTCCTTAACTTTTTTCGGTATGTTCAGAGAAATCAGGAACGACACATTCAAAAATAGATTTTCGGATTCTTGCTTTTTCTAGATGGATATTTCACTCGTGGTGGCTATTATTTTAAAGTTTTCGTACGTTGCTTTAGAACTAGAGATAAATTTCAAGGAAAGGTTCGAACTAATCAGTGATAATCTAAAACCATTTTACTCTATGCTTTTAGCAACTATAACACAATTAGTAACAGGACGGATTAACCCTTTCACGCGTAGTGTTCCCGCTCTGGGAACACCAAACTCTGACGTTTTGACTATAGCCAATCACGAAGAATAGATTTGATTTCTATAAAAACAGTTGCGGGTGACAGAGCTCCACAAGAATCCTTTACTAGCACGTCATTTCCCGTCAAAAAATGTTCACGATTATTTTTAACAGCACTGACATCTGCTGAAAAATGGAAGAATGCGAGAACATCCGGATAGATTGCCCAATGCTGAAAAAAGGGTCTCTAGATCTGTGGCACGCGATGAACGTTTCCGATCGTCCGCCATCCTTGTTGGTAGTTAAGTCGAGCGATGGCAACGGCTGCCCATTTTTCAGCATTGGGAAAGGGTTGCGCCTCAAAGGGTTAAATGGTCTCAACGGTGAAAAAGTGCACACGCAGACAGCTGTATTAGAAAATATCTTTATCTCTGTGGGTGGTGTCAGATGGTCTGTTGGATCGAGCACCATGTTTCTCGGCAGTTAAATGAATCGACGGCAACGCCTGCACTTTTTCAGCGTTTGGCAGTCTATGCAGTAGGTCTTCTACATGGATGTGAAAATGCTTGCGTTTGAAAGGGTTAGCGAAATGGGCACCCGCCAAGCATGAGGTGATGCACAAAATTTCAGCCTTTCAACATCAAAAGTCTCAAGAGATGTCTAAAAACCGATGATCAGGGCTACGCATGAATTTGATTGTGAAAATTGAAAGCTAGAGGGCAAGAAATGATTTTTTTTTTTGTAACCTCTGCACGGCCCCCGAAAAGCTATCTTCGACGTGATTTTTTTCCCTTCGAGAACCATTGAAAAGCGATTTAAGTCAGCCTGTACTTATCTTCATATCTGGAGACTTTCTTATGATAAAGGGCTGAAATTTTGTACATCGTCATATGAGTGCATGGGGCCCATTTTACTCATTAGAAATATTTTTGTAAGGGTGTCGTATACAAATTTCAAAAGATATATCGTAAATTTTTGAAAATTTACGATATAACTTTTTTTTAATGCACTTTTTTTATCTAAGTTGTTTTGAACATTTTTTTTTTTTTTTTTTTAACGTTGCCCACCTAGATCTAATAGATAAAGAATTAAAGGGCTTTACCTCCTTTTTGGGGCACCCTGTGTATAATATCTCTTTACGATTTGAATCACTCTTTGATTAAAGCAGGCCAAAAGACATGGGTAAACTAACAGAGAAATAATAATATTTGAAATGTTATAGTACAGGTTAAAACGTTCTCTAAACATGAATGTGCGAAAGTTGAAAGCTTACAACGGTTTAAATTAATTATGAAAAAATCATTATACAACAATCACATACTTTCTTGCCTAGTTTTTATCACCCATTTTTACTTTCCGAACATGTACCATGTAAGGAAAGTATTGTAATCATGAAAAAATTCGACTTCGAGATTTTACACGTTAGTGTTCGGAATTATCGTGTTTTACACGTTTTGAGGGCTTCTGAATCCATTTATGCTATTTTTAAGAGATGTATGTATGTATGTATGTCTGTATGTGTGTGTGTGTGTATATGTGTGTGTTTGTGTGTATGTGAGTGAACACGATAGCTCCTGAACGGAGCATTCGATTGAGCTCAAATTGGATATATATGTCATAAACCACCGTCGCAAGACCGGTGTTGATTTTGGTGTGTATAGGACTTATAGTTTTTCTACAGGGCTACGACAAAGATTTCTTTTACATGATGGCCTATGGGGGGAATTTCTTGAAAGTGCGCTAGCGTTTAAACGGTAGAGTCCATTGAGCTCAAATTGGGTATATATGTTATAAACCACTGTCGCAAGACTGGTATTGAGTTTGGTGTGTATAGAACTTATAGTTTTTTTTTACAGGGCTACGACAAACATTTCTTTTATATTATGGCATAATGGCATATGGGAAGAAATTCTTGAAAGTGCGCAAGCGTTTAAACGGCGCATTCGATTTAGTTTCAATTTGGTATATATGTTTGAATTATTCATCGATTAAAATTTATTTAAATGCGTGGTAATGATCTTAATCGTAAGTGTTCGGAAAGTCGAGTGGAGTCACAGTTTTTTAGTATTTAGATTCGGACAAGTATTATAGGTTTAATGCGTGGTACGAATTTTATAAAAAATAGCATTTCATTACAAATCAATCGTTCAAAACCGCTTTAACCCTTTAACGCGCAGTGTTCCAGCTCTGGGAACACCCAACTCTGACGTTTTGACTGTTGACAGTCACGAAGAATAGATTTGATTTCTATAAAAATAGTTGCGGGTGACATAGCTCCACGAGAATCCTTTACTTTTTAGCACGTCATTTCCCGTAAAAAAATGTCACGATTCTTTTTAACAGCACTGACATCCGCTGAAAAATGGAAGAATGCGAGAACAGCTGGATAGATTGCCCAATGCTGAAAAAAGGGCAGCCGTTGCCATCGCTCGACTTAACGACCAGCAAGATGGCGGACGATCGAAACGTTCATCGCGTGCCACAGATCTAGAGACCCTTTTTTGACGACAGCTGGCTGTACGGCACAGCCAGCTGCGTCAGAAAAGGGTCTCTAGATCTGTGGCACGCGATGAACGTTTCGATCGTCCGCCATCTTGCTGGTCGTTAATTCGAGTGATGGCAACGGCTGCCCTTTTTTCAGCATTGGGAAAGGGTTGCGCCTCAAAGGGTTAAAAGTGGAATTTGTAAAACCCGTCTAATACACTATACACATGCCTAAAACGAGAGCAAATTAAACTCAAATGACGCAATCACTCCCTCTACATTGCTCACCTCGGCGAAGGGGGGGGTGGAGAAAAAAATGCGCAATGCCGAATGCGCACCGGGCATCCTGTTTACGTTTAATCACGCCCATTTTTATTTTAATTATATCTTAGAGCTAGCAAAGCTCCAGATTTTTGCAGTATTGTGCACTGGTTAACGACAGCAGAGCATTACTTATTATATAAGTAACTAGCTGAAGTACCCGTTCTTCGCACGGGAATGAATGGACTTTTTTGATATTACGATTTGTGGTGATTACTATTCATTGTAATAAACAGATATAGCAAAGTGGATATCGCGTTATATTGTGTCCAATAATCATGCATACCGAATTGCAAGGCAATCGTTTGTACGGTGCAGAAGGCCATGCGGCGTAGCGCAATCTAGTGGCGAGTTTTAGCAAAACGGATACGGCGAAAATATTTTTCGCATTCAGATATCGATGTATACGAATTTTCATGACTATCGGCTGGACAGTCCTGAAGTTCATGTGTTGACGCGACATTTAGTGGCAAGTTATAAGAAAATGGATAGCGCAAACTCTTCCCCGTGTTCAAATATCTATGTATACCTATTTTCATAGCGATCATTTGCACAGTCAAGAAGTGATACACTGCAGGGCCATCCAGTGGTTCAATAAAGTATGATTTGCTACAGCGCCGTCAAGTGGCGAGTTATAGCAAAATGGATAACCGCCAAAATATTCTCATTGTTCAAATAGCTATGTATACTGATTTTCATAGCGACTGCTGCAGCGTCATCTAGTGGCGAGTTAAAATAATAATGCATTGCAGTGTCATCTAGTGGTGAGTAACATCAAAAGGAACGCAGTTAGAATATATTCTTCGTGCTCAAATGTGTAAGTATAAAAATTTTTATGCCGAAGGTCGAACGGTATAGAAGTTGATGCTTTTCAGCGCCATTTAGCGCAAGTTACAGCAAAATGGATAGTGAAAAAATATTCTCCGTGTTCTAATATTCGCGTGTACCAAATTTCATCGAAATCGGTTGGACGATTATTCGCATAGCAAACGGCTAAACGGAATAGAATTCGGACGTTCTGCTGCGCCACCCTGTGGCAAGTTAGAGGAAAACGGATAGCAGAAAAAGCTTCTCCATGATAAAAGACTTAGGTGAACCAAATTTCATGGTGCAAACGGTGGCTCAACGGTGCTGGAGTTTTTCAACCTCATACACTCATACCAACATTCATTTTTATCTATAACCAGTGTCATTATATATCCCAGTCTCAAATAAAATCCAGTTTCAAATCTAAGCCTCGCCAAAGTGCCAACATACGCCATTTTGCAAGCGTTTTTTCAGGAAATCATTCGAAGCATTGACTTAGCAGCAATAATATATGGGAAATGGTTCGACCGCGAAAAAGTAAAGTAAGCCTTTATTTGAAAAGTTGAATCCCTTAATTACAGCCGAATTTTTTAAAATTATCAACTATAACGTGTTTTATTCATCATTACTCCGATGTACTAAATGAGAAGATTTCACATTTCTGAAATTTGGCGGAATTCCCCAACTTAAATCAATGTACTCATTTGGCGAGAATTCTGGAGATAGATCAATTGAAATCCCTTAATAACTGCATTATTTCTTCACGGATCATTAAAATTTAACGCTGTATTCTAATAAAACCTTTGCACTTGTTTTCAAAAATCTATTTCCTTAAGCTCTCAATAAATTGCGCCAAGCTGAAATCTGTGCAAACCGCTAGAACTCACTTTCACAAATCGGCATTGAACCATTTTATTTTTTCGCCAAAATAAAATAATTTACCTATTAGCCTCGGAAATCTTCATTCTTATTGTTTTGCGTGTAAAGCATACATTCCTGCTCTGATTTCCCATTGCACTACGATATTTATAATTTTAAAAAAAATAACCTTACGAATATAAACTAACAAAAAAAAAATCATTATTATTCTTTTATTTTTACTTTGAGAATTTAAAAACATTTTATTCGGCAAAATCGCCACACATGGCAACCACGATCCTTATTTCACACTTTTTTTCACTACAGGGGTTACAATTACGAAAGCTTTTTGCGTGAATAGCATAAAAAATCTCTTAAATTCCGGGAACGGGTGGACTTTCAAAGTTTTAAAGTGGACTATGAGTTATTCTATATTATTTTACATATCTGTACTAAATTTCAGGCCGATAGATCCATTTTTGTGGATTTGTATACGAATCAAATCCACAAACAAACAAACAAACAAACAAACAAACAAACAAACAGAATTTCATTTTTATTTATAAGATTATTGTAGTTAAAACCATATTGAAGACCTCTGACGGTTTGTTACGTCATGTCTCGTTAGCCAATTGAAATCTCCGTCCCATTGCTTTGTCTAGTCCAGCGGTTCTCAACCTTTTGACGTCGCCCCCCCCCTCACATTTTTCAGCTTACATTCTGTTTTTTAATCTTTAGCAAGGAACATTTAGTCGAATTTTCTACAAAATAATGTTATCAGTAAAGTTTGAATGAACATTTTAAGCGAAAATGGATATATTTTTGAGTAAAAATGAGATGATTTTTTAAAAAACCTGCATCACTACTCGCTCTTTGGTTTTTTCTCGCGTCCCCCCTGCAAACGCTCTGCGCCCCCCTTGGGGTCAAGCCCCACAGGTTGAGAAATGCTGCTCTAGTCGCGTGAAAAGAAGTGCAACGCAGCGCTTTGGCTGTAAACAGGCTATTTCCACTCAGGGCTAGAGATGAGACGGGCTCAGCCCGAGCCCGAAAGCCCGAACCGAGCTCGGGCTCTGTAATTCTCAATTGTGTTCGGGCTCGGGCTCGTGAAAAATTTCTCCATTATTGAGCATACGGCTTGAAACAGATTTAAAAAAGTGATTCATGAGAAAATAAAAGTACTTATAAAAAAAAAATAATAATAAATAAATAAAAATAGCGGCACAGGCGCCTAGAAGGTGCGTGAAGCTCTTTGGGTATTCTAGAACGGCGGTTTATATTCTTTAGTTAGTGATGAGATACGACATTTTTTGATAAAGGATGGATACGAAGAATTAGAAAGTGCATTTGGAGTTTGCAACTATATTTGTCTTTAATTTGCACAAACGGCAAAATTTATTATATTCTATCAATGAAGTAATTGGATTTTTTTTTTTAAAATCGTTACCTGAAATTTCGGGCACGGGCTCCGACTTAAATAATATTGCTCGGGCTCGGGTGGGCTCGGATTAAAAGTCCTCGGGGCTCCGGCTTCAAAAAATGAGCCCGAACCGGGGTCGCCGCGACTGGAGTGGAGAAAGAGAGAGGAAAGCAAGAGGGGGTCTGGGTACTGGTTTTCGTGACGTCACAAGAAAGGATGGGATTTCGAACAGTTTGCATTGAGTTCAATGGAAGAAATGGAATTAATAATGCCAGTAAATACGAGTAGCTTAATTTTTTATGACGCATTGAAATAGCATGTTCGTTTTACAACACTTTGTTCTTAAATAATAGTGAATCAACAATATTTTTTGTCAGAAATTAATGAAATAAATTGGTACTGAATTTGAATCAGTTTCAGCAATATGTATAGTGTGTTCTGTATTTCGGGCTAGCATATACATTCTAAATACTATCATGGTTACTCACTGTTATCATTTAGCTAAAATAATATGTATATGTATTGAAGATCATGATTCCGTTCATGCGGAAGACACAAAAGTCCGAGATTGTATATTTCTTTATAACAGATGGGGGATTTAATATAAATGGAAAAGGCATAAGCGATTAAATCTGGGCTATACTTTCGAGCTTTGGGCTTTAAAACTGTTAATGACAGTTGCTCTTCCAGAAACTTAATTTTATCCAATATATTTTGATCAATGTTTTCATCTTGCTGCTCGATGAACAATGCGAGTTGCTCTACAATTGAGTTAATATCCATATCCGTATTCATATTTATTTCCGAATTTTCCACAAATTCCAATATACAGTTCATCAGGGAATACTTCTTTAATAAATACCTTCCACTTTTTTGTTTTTCTAAGAATACAGAAAACAGATTTTTCTTTGTTCATTTTTGATTTATAAATACATCAACAGTGAGATCCGCATTTACCTTTACGCTGCTTGATACATGCAGTGGAAGTGGATCTGCGTTTAATTTATAATAAATTATGAAATTTTCCTTAACGTAGTTTTGCCATGAAACTCTTGATGTATTTCTCAATTTCAAGTCTTCAAAAGAAGTTATAATATCCATTGCATTATTTTTTTTGGTTGCTTCAATATCTTTTTTCAAAACGTTTTCTCTTCTTTTAGAAGGATCAGTTCTTTCCTGTTTTTTGGTGATGTCCGATAGATAGGCTGGTAAGTTTGAAAAAATACACGGGATAGCATTCTGTTTTAATTTGTAATGTTTTCTTTTTACATTTAAATGTGTTCCATCTGATTTTGAAACTGTATCCTCTTTTACAACACCTTCATCACGAAAATGTTGAATACAAACGAATGTATTTTTTCTTGGGGACCAATTTTTTCTTGGAATTTTTTTTATCCATTCAGCCCGCTTTTCAACGTTCTGGGGAAACATAAAAACTTTTACGTTTTTCTCCCCTTTTATAGTTAGCTTTACAGCCTGGGACGCAGCAAGACGAAGGCATAGTGATTGCTAGAACAAAAGAACAGAAATCAATAAAACTAAGGCAAAATACGGACAGTTTTATATTTTTATGTACACTATAGCTTAATAACTATTATCAAGTATGTTGTATTAAGAATACAGATTGCTGACTTACCATTAATATCCAAAAAAGGCACAAAACATCATAGTTTCTTGTACTTTTCCCTATGATTCCAATGCTTTTAACGGCGAAAAGTCCATCCTTTCTTGTGACGTCACAGCACCTCGACGCGTCCAGTACCCAGGCTCGCCTTGTAATCGACACTCTCCCCCTCCCCTCCCTTCCCGGGGGCTCCGCCCGAACTCATCTCTACTCAGGGCCCGATTAACCTCTGAAGTGAGGGGAAGCTCAGTCTCATTTCGGGCCCCTCCCATCCCCTTTTTGTTTGGGAAAAGTAAAGTTTATGATTTTCTTTCATAAAAATATTTTATTGATAAAAAAGAAATTTCATTTATTTAATTAGTTCTAATGATTTCCTTTGATAAAAGTATTTTATTCATTAATTTGAGATTTTCCTTTGATAAAAATATTTTATTCATTCATCTTCATAATAGTTTAGTTCATTGTAAGAAGATTTTACAGTATTTTTGAATTATTCAAAAATTAACAAATAACTAAAACATTACCTTTACTGGAACATTAAACTTTATTAATTGAGTCCTATTTTCCATTAGACATGGCTGTTTATCAGGAATAAAAATCACAGCACAGAAGTTACGAATTAATTTTGACATTTAGAGGATGTTTAACATTGCATATTAAAAAGATGTTTAACATTGCATATGAACATTACATATTTTTTTCAGTCATTTTCGCCCCCCCCCCCCCTTCAAATTCTGAGAGGAGCTCAGCTTCCCGAGCCTTTCAGTAATCAGCACTGTTCCACTACTGGGTTTCCGCAGTTACTTTCGGAATTCTCCGAGTCTAGCTTACAGTAGCGCGCCATCTTTTGGCGCGAATCGGGAAGGCTTTTCAGGTTATCGCGCCAATCGTGCCAAAGATAATCGCGCTTTCTGTTTGCCCGTGGGGGCAACTCCCGCTGCTGCAAGACGCTACTCAAGGCGCCTGGAATAATTTATCCATTCTTTCTGTTCTTTAAATACGCGCTCCGTGAGAAATGTCTGACGTTACACCCCTGACTGCGGAGCACTGCGTCAGCTGGTCTCCTCCCACAGGAGTGAATGGAATGGATGGCGGCCAGAGCACGCCTTTCAGAATTCAGGGAGTGGAGTATTTCCTGGAGTTCACGAGGTACGTGTCCGGCAGGAGCACTCTCGTTCTCAGGAGCGACCGCAAGCCCGCCAAGCGTTTCGCCCTCTCCGTGCAGGCGACCGTGGGGTCGGTGAGGGTGCCCCCGCGCCGAACAACTGTCCGTAGAAGAAAGCAGACCATCTGGGAAGACGAACTGTGGGGTATATTGAATTCCTCGCCTGACTTCCGGCATCCGTTAGATCTGAGACTCGCATTTCTGTTTAGGATCATCCTGCACTGCAAGCAAGAGATATCGGGTATGTTCGTAACTTTCGTTGACTCTTCTGCTGTCATAGTATGCATGACAGGAAAAAAAAATAATAATAAAACTATTTTACACAGGGTTGTTAAAAGCTGGATTGTTATAATTTTGCCCAACCCGGAAAAAACCCGGGTGTTTTTTTTCGAAAATACCCAACTGTTTTTTTTTTTTTTTTTCAAAATTTCAACTTTAATTATTTTACTACATAGCTAATACATCTCTTAACCCTTTAACGCGCACTGTTCCCGCTCTGGGAATACCAAACTCTGACGTTTTGACTGTTGCCAGTCACGAAGAATAGATTGGATGCCTATAAAAAGAGTTGCGGGTGACATAGCTCCACGAGAATCCTTTACTTTTTAGCACCTCATTTCCCGTAAAAAAAAAAAAAAAAAATGGTCACGATTATTTTTAACAGCACTGACATCTGCTGAAAAATGGAAGAATGCGAGAACAGCTGCATAGATTGCCCAATGCTGAAAAAAAGGGCAGTCGTTGCCATTGCTCGACTTAACTACCAGCAAGACGGCGGACGATCGAAACGTTCATCGCGTGCCACAGATCTAGAGACCCTTTCTTGACGGCAGCTGGCTGTACGGCAAAGCCAGCTGCGTCAAAAAAGGGTCTCTAGATCTGTGGCACGCGATGAACGTTTCGATCGTCCGCCATCTTGCTGGTCGTTAATTCGAGTGATGGCAACGGCTGCCCTTTTTTCAGCATTGGGAAAGGTTTGCGCCTCAAAGGGTTAAAAGTGAATTTGTAAAACCCGTCTAATACACTATACACATGCCTAAAACGAGAGCAAATTAAACTCAAATGACGCAATCACTCCCTCTACATTGCTCACCCTCGGCGAAGGGGGTGGAGAAAAAAAATGCGCAATGCCGAATGCGCACCGGGCATCCTGTTTACGTTTAATCACGGCCCATTTTTATTTTAATTATAT
Organism: Cheiracanthium punctorium; assembly: GCA_038373885.1. Classification (NCBI taxonomy): domain Eukaryota; kingdom Metazoa; phylum Arthropoda; class Arachnida; order Araneae; family Cheiracanthiidae; genus Cheiracanthium; species Cheiracanthium punctorium. The sequence continues at coordinate 27,321 of JAWZYV010019459.1, forward strand.
CTTAGAGCTAGCAAAGCTCCAGATTTTTGCAGTATTGTGCACTGGTTAACGACAGCAGAGCATTACTTATTATATAAGTAACTAGCTGAAGTACCCGTTCTTCGCACGGGAATGAATGGACTTTTTGATATTACGATTTGTGGTGATTACTATTCATTGTAATAAACAGATATAGCAAAGTGGATATCGCGTTATATTGTGTCCAATAATCATGCATACCGAATTGCAAGGCAATCGTTTGTACGGTGCAGAAGGCCATGCGGCGTAGCGCAATCTAGTGGCGAGTTTTAGCAAAACGGATACGGCGAAAAATATTTTTCGCATTCAGATATCGATGTATACGAATTTTCATGACTATCGGCTGGACAGTCCTGAAGTTCATGTGTTGACGCGACATTTAGTGGCAAGTTATAAGAAAATGGATAGCGCCAAACTCTTCCCCGTGTTCAAATATCTATGTATACCTATTTTCATAGCGATCATTTGCACAGTCAAGAAGTGATACACTGCAGGGCCATCCAGTGGTTCAATAAAGTAATGATTTGCTACAGCGCCGTCAAGTGGCGAGTTATAGCAAAATGGATAACGCCAAAATATTCTCATTGTTCAAATAGCTATGTATACTGATTTTCATAGCGACTGCTGCAGCGTCATCTAGTGGCGAGTTAAAATAATAATGCATTGCAGTGTCATCTAGTGGTGAGTAACATCAAAAGGAACGCAGTTAGAATATATTCTTCGTGCTCAAATGTGTAAGTATAAAAATTTTTATGCCGAAGGTCGAACGGTATAGAAGTTGATGCTTTTCAGCGCCATTTAGCGCAAGTTACAGCAAAATGGATAGTGAAAAATATTCTCCGTGTTCTAATATTCGCGTGTACCAAATTTCATCGAAATCGGTTGGACGATATTCGCATAGCAAACGGCTAAACGGAATAGAATTCGACGTTCTGCTGCGCCACCCTGTGGCAAGTTAGAGGAAAACGGATAGCAGAAAAAGCTTCTCCATGATAAAAGACTTAGGTGAACCAAATTTCATGGTGCAACGGTGCTCAACGGTGCTGGAGTTTTTCAACCTCATACACTCATTACCAACATTCATTTTTATCTATAACCAGTGTCATTATATATCCCAGTCTCAAATAAAATCCAGTTTCAAATCTAAGCCTCGCCAAAGTGCCAACATACGCCATTTTGCAAGCGTTTTTTCAGGAAATCATTCGAAGCATTGACTTAGCAGCAATAATATATGGGAAATGGTTCGACCGCGAAAAAGTAAAGTAAGCCTTTATTTGAAAAGTTGAATCCCTTAATACAGCCGAATTTTTAAAATTATCAACTATAACGTGTTTTATTCATCATTACTCCGATGTACTAAATGAGAAGATTTCAATTTTCTGAAATTTGGCGGAATTCCCCCAACTTAAATCAATGTACTCATTTGGCGAGAATTCTGGAGATAGATCAATTGAAATCCCTTAATAACTGCATTATTTCTTCACGGATCATTAAAATTTAACGCTGTATTCTAATAAAACCTTTGCACTTGTTTTCAAAAATCTATTTCCTTAAGCTCTCAATAAATTGCGCCAAGCTGAAATCTGTGCAAACCGCTAGAACTCACTTTCACAAAATCGGCATTTGAACCATTTTATTTTTTCGCCAAAATAAAATAATTTACCTATTAGCCTCGGAAATCTTCAATTCTTATTGTTTTGCGTGTAAAGCATTACATTCCTGCTCTGATTTCCCATGCACACGATATTATAATTTTAAAAAAAATAACCTTACGAATATAAACTAACAAAAAAAAAATCATTATTATTCTTTTATTTTTACTTTGAGAATTTAAAACATTTTATTCGGCAAAATCGCCACACATGGCAACCACGATCCTTATTTCACACTTTTTTCACTACAGGGGTTACAATTACGGAAAGCTTTTTGCGTGAATAGCATAAAAAATCTCTTAAATTCCGGGAACGGGTGGACTTTCAAAGTTTTAAAGTGGACTATGAGTTATTCTATATTATTTTACATATCTGTACTAAATTTCAGGCCGATAGATCCATTTTTGTGGATTTGTATACGAATCAAATCCACAAACAAACAAACAAACAAACAAACAAACAAACAAACAGAATTTCATTTTTATTTATAAGATTATTGTAGTTAAAACCATATTGAAGACCTCTGACGGTTTGTTACGTCATGTCTCGTTAGCCAATTGAAATCTCCGTCCCATTGCTTTGTCTAGTCCAGCGGTTCTCAACCTTTTGACGTCGCCCCCCACACTGACACGTGGCGCCCCCCTCACATTTTTCAGCTTACATTCTGTTTTTTAATCTTTAGCAAGGAACATTTAGTCGAATTTTCTACAAAATAATGTTATCAGTAAAGTTTGAATGAACATTTTAAGCGAAAATGGATATATTTTTGAGTAAAAATGAGATGATTTTTTAAAAAACCTGCATCACTACTCGCTCTTTGGTTTTTTCTCGCGTCCCCCCTGCAAACGCTCTGCGCCCCCCTTGGGGTCACGCCCCACAGGTTGAGAAATGCTGGTCTAGTCGCGTGAAAAGAAGTGCAACGCAGCGATTTGGCTGTAAACAGGCTATTTCCACTCAGGGCTAGAGATGAGACGGGCTCAGCCCGAGCCCGAAAGCCCGAGCCCGAGCCCGGACCCTGTAATTCCAATTGGTTCGGCTCGGGCTCCCGAAAAATTTCTCCTTTATTGAGCATACTGCTTGAAACAGATTTAAAAAAGTGATTCATGAGAAAAATAAAAGTACTTATAAAATAATAATAATAATAAATAAATAAAAATAGCGGCACAGGCGCCTAGAAGGTGCATGAATCTCTTTGGGTATTCTAGAACGGCGGTTTATATTCTTTAGTTAGTGATGAGATACGACATTTTTTGATAAAGCATGGATACGAAGAATTAGAAAGTGCATTGGGAGTTTGCAACTATATTTGTCTTTAATTTGCACAAACGGCAAAATTTATTATATTCTATCAATGAACTAATTGGATTTTTTTTTTTTTTAATCGTTACCTGAAATTTCGGGCTCGGGCTCCGACTTAAATAATATTGCTCGGGCTCGGGTGGGCTCGGATTAAAAGTCCTCGGGGCTCGCGGCTTCAAAAAATGAGCCCGAACCGGGTCGCCGCGACTGGAGTGGAGAAAGAGAGAGGAAAGCAAGAGGGGGTCTGGGTACTGGTTTTCGTGACGTCACAAGAAAGGATGGGATTTCGAACAGTTTGCATTGAGTTCAATGGAAGAAATGGAATTAATAATGCCAGTAAATACGAGTAGCTTAATTTTTTATGACGCATTGAAATAGCATTTTCGTTTTACAACACTTTGTTCTTAAATAATAGTGAATCAACAATATTTTTTGTCAGAAATTAATGAAATAAATTGGTACTGAATTTGAATCAGTTTCAGCAATATGTATAGTGTGTTCTGTATTTCGGGCTAGCATATACATTCTAAATACTATCATGGTTACTCACTGTTATCATTTAGCTAAAATAATATGTATATGTATTGAAGATCATGATTCCGTTCATGCGGAAGACACAAAAGTCCGAGATTGTATATTTCTTTATAACAGATGGGGGATTTAATATAAATGGAAAAGGCATAAGCGATTAAATCTGGGCTATACTTTCGAGCTTTGGGCTTTAAAACTGTTAATGACAGTTGCTCTTCCAGAAACTTAATTTTATCCAATATATTTTGATCAATGTTTTCATCTTGCTGCTCGATGAACAATGCGAGTTGCTCTACAATTGAGTTAATATCCATATCCGTATTCATATTTATTTCCGAATTTTCCACAAATTCCAATATACAGTTCATCAGGGAATACTTCTTTAATAAATACCTTCCACTTTTTTGTTTTTCTAAGAATACAGAAAACAGATTTTTCTTTGTTCATTTTTGATTTATAAATACATCAACAGTGAGATCCGCATTTACCTTTACGCTGCTTGATACATGCAGTGGAAGTGGATCTGCGTTTAATTTATAATAAATTATGAAATTTTCCTTAACGTAGTTTTGCCATGAAACTCTTGATGTATTTCTCAATTTCAAGTCTTCAAAAGAAGTTATAATATCCATTGCATTATTTTTTTTGGTTGCTTCAATATCTTTTTTCAAAACGTTTTCTCTTCTTTTAGAAGGATCAGTTCTTTCCTGTTTTTTGGTGATGTCCGATAGATAGGCTGGTAAGTTTGAAAAAATACACGGGATAGCATTCTGTTTTAATTTGTAATGTTTTCTTTTTACATTTAAATGTGTTCCATCTGATTTTGAAACTGTATCCTCTTTTACAACATCTTCATCACGAAAATGTTGAATACAAACGAATGTATTTTTTCTTGGGGACCAATTTTTTCTTGGAATTTTTTTTATCCATTCAGCCCGCTTTTCAACGTTCTGGGGAAACATAAAAACTTTTACGTTTTTCTCCCCTTTTATAGTTAGCTTTACAGCCTGGGACGCAGCAAGACGAAGGCATAGTGATTGCTAGAACAAAAGAACAGAAATCAATAAAACTAAGGCAAAATACGGACAGTTTTATATTTTTATGTACACTATAGCTTAATAACTATTATCAAGTATGTTGTATTAAGAATACAGATTGCTGACTTACCATTAATATCCAAAAAAGGCACAAAACATCATAGTTTCTTGTACTTTTCCCTATGATTCCAATGCTTTTAACGGCGAAAAGTCCATCCTTTCTTGTGACGTCACAGCACCTCGACGCGTCCAGTACCCAGGCTCGCCTTGTAATCGACACTCTCCCCCTCCCCTCCCTTCCCGGGGGCTCCGCCCGAACTCATCTCTACTCAGGGCCCGATTAACCTCTGAAGTGAGGGGAAGCTCAGTCTCATTTCGGGCCCCTCCCATCCCCTTTTTGTTTGGGAAAAGTAAAGTTTATGATTTTCTTTCATAAAAATATTTTATTGATAAAAAAAGAAATTTCATTTATTTAATTAGTTCTAATGATTTCCTTTGATAAAAGTATTTTATTCATTAATTTGAGATTTTCCTTTGATAAAAATATTTTATTCATTCATCTTCATAATAGTTTAGTTCATTGTAAGAAGATTTTACAGTATTTTTGAAATTACTTCAAAAATTAACAAATAACTAAAACATTACCTTACTGGAACATTAAACTTTATTAATTGAGTCCTATTTTCCATTAGACATGGCTGTTATCAGGAATAAAAATCACAGCACAGAAGTTACGAATTAATTTTGACATTTAGAGGATGTTTAACATTGCATATTAAAAAGATGTTTAACATTGCATATGAACATTACATATTTTTTTCAGTCATTTTCGCCCCCCCCCCCCCCCCTTCAAATTCTGAGAGGAAGCTCAAGCTTCCCGAGCCTTTTCAGTAATCAGGCACTGTTTCCACTACTGGGTTTTCCGCAGTTTACTTTCGGAATTCTCCGAGTCTAGCTTATAGTAGCGCGCCATCTTTTGGCGCGAATCGGGAAGGCTTTTCAGGTTATCGCGCCAATCGTGCCAAAGATGATCGTGCTTTCTGTTCCCGCTGCTGCAAGACGCTACTCAAGGCGCCTGGAATAATTTATCCTTTCTTTCTGTTCTTTAAATACGGGCTCCGTGAGAAATGTCTGACGTTACACCCCTGACTGCGGAGCACTGCGTCAGCTGGTCTCCTCCCACAGGAGTGAATGGAATGGATGGCGGCCAGAGCACGCCTTTCAGAATTCAGGGAGTGGAGTATATCCTGGAGTTCACGAAGTACGTGTCCGGCAGGAGCACTCTCGTTCTCAGGAGCGACCGCAAGCCCGCCCAGCGTTTCGCCCTCTCCGTGCAGGCGACCGTGGGGGCGGTGAGGGTGCCCCCGCGCCGAACAACTGTCCGTAGGAGAAAGCAGACCATCTGGGAAGACGAACTATGGGGTATATTGAATTCCTCGCCTGACTTCCGGCATCCGTTAGATCTGAGACTCGCATTTCTGTTTAGGATCATCCTGCACTGCAAGCAAGAGATATCGGGTATGTTCGTAACTTTCGGTGACTCTTCTGCTGTCATAGTATGCATGCCAGGAAAAAAAAAAAAAAAAAAAAAAAAAACTATTTTACACAGGGTTGTTAAAATCAGGATTGTTATAATTTTGCCCAACCCGGAAAAAACCCAGGTGGTTTTTTTTTCGAAAAAACCAAAGAAAATACCCAACTGTTTTTTTTTTTCAAAATTTCAACTTTAGTTATTTTACTACATAGCTAATACATCTCTTAACCCTTTAACGCGCACTGTTCCCGCTCTGGGAATACCAAACTCTAACGTTTTGACTGTTGCCAGTCACGAAGAATAGATTGGATGCCCTATAAAAAGAGTTGCGGGTGACATAGCTCCACGAGAATCCTTTACTTTTTAGCACCTCATTTCCCGTAAAAAAAAAAAAAATGGTCACGATTATTTTTAACAGCACTCACATCTGCTGAAAAATGGAAGAATGCGAGAACAGCTGGATAGATTGGCCAATGCTGAAAAAAAGGGCAGTCGTTGCCATTGCTCGACTTAACTACCAGCAAGACGGCGGACGATCGAAACGTTCATCGCGTGCCACAGATCTAGAGACCCTTTTTTGATGGCAGCTGGCTGTGCCGCACAGCCAGCTGCGTCAAAAAAAGGGTCTCTGTATCTGTAGTACGCGATGAACGTTTCGATCGTCCGCCATCTTGTTGGTAGTTAAGTCGAGCGATGGCAACGGCTGCCCTTTTTTCAACATTGAGAAAGGGTTGCGCCTCAAAGGGTTAATTAGGGATGTAACGGATAGCGATTTTGCCGGATATCGGATATCCGAAGCTCCTTTGGTTACCGGATACAGATATCTGGCCGGATATCCGGCACTAAACATGTATTTACTTATCAAGTGTGTTTTTTCGTTTTTTCATATAATATGGCATCAGAACAATAAATTGCAAACATGTTTCACATATAATTAAAGTATTTTTTAATAATTGACACAAAAACTAAATATCTTTACATGTCTGTACATAAAAAGTTATTTAAAATGTAAAAAGTTAAAATATTTTTTTTTTATGTCTGCACTACTGGCAGAAGGGAATAAATTTTAACCATGACACATTTATTAATGTATCTATAATTGCAGATTATTTTCACAAAGAAATGCATACTTTTTTTATTTATTTAAGATTAAGATATCTATTTTGATAAGATACCTATGATAGAAACCTATGCCTTTTTTCTGTTTTAATAATTTAATATTAATTTACAAAGTCGTTTTTAATTTTATTTTAACTTAAATTACTTTTAGGGATTGATAAATAAAAATTAAGTATTTATAATGAAATTATCACGCCTTCTTTTACAGTTTTATACAGGTATGAAACAGAAATTTTCAGGATATGCATTAAATTTCTTTAATCGAAAATAATATATATTTTTAAACTACCAGTTAAAAAATTAAAGTAGCTCTGTTTAATTGATTAGCTTATAAAATATACAAGCATTCTTTCACAATACAAAAATTTATATGGCACCATAAGAGGGGAAAATGGGAGGGGGGGGCAAATTCATACAAAAAATCATTTCAAACATTAGTTTCCAAATTTTAGAACAGTTTCACTTTTTTACTTTTGATTTCGACATACATACACACACACACCCAAAAAAAAGTTTAGTCAATGTACTTTATGTATGGAGTGATAATCATACACAATACTGTAGTAGTAACTAAAACAACTATTTTAAACAAGTAAAATGCCATGGTGCAACATACCTGTCTTCACAAACAGCCATGCTATATAATTTTCATAAATAAATACTTCATAAACACATTTTAAAATGTATATATTTTACATAGACTTAACTTTAAAAATCAATTGAAACTTGTAGAATATCATAAATGAATTTAAATAACTCGGTTTAATTTAAAAATACGCAAAATAAGAACTAATTTTTAATCATTAGGTATTGGAGACTTCAATAAAGGAATGCTTAGTAAAAGATTGCCATTTAGAAAAAGGATGAAGATTGAATATTTCTCCTTGCCTCTGTAAATAAATTTTGAAGACAGCATAATCGGAGTTTTTTTGTTAATTATCGGATTTCCGGAGCAAATTAAAAATATCGGAGAAACTCCATGTGGAGAGAATGTAAAATTACATTATTTCCGGGATTACCATGAAAGAAATCGCATATACTGAATGCTCATATTTTTCAAATGATATTGCACAGTTCTCATAATTAAACTTCCCCTGTAGACAGCAGTCTACAGCTGAAAAGGATGAGAAGATCGCCTCTGAATTTGCACATGGGCACTGCATAAGATGCGCTTAAGTTTGTTTTTTTTAAGTTCAGAAAATGTCTACTAAAGGGCACTTTGCAGCATGAAATTAACTCTAAATATTAGCCTAACTAGTTATAAATATGCTCAAAAACTACTGTGCAAATGTTGAAATTGTGTGTTTATTTTGAATGATCCATTTCCAGTGTTAAATTTTCTGTTTTTTCAGTTAAGAAATATATCCCTCCGTTTTATGTATCACTTTATCAAGAATGTTCAAATATAATTTTCCATCCTGTCCAATGCATATTATAGATAAAACTTTAACTAATATTTAGTCGGATATCCGGTAGTTATGATTCGGATATCTGGCAGTATTTCGGATATTGAAAAATCAGCCGCATAGGCCGGATACCGGATATCCGTTACATCCCTACTCTTAATATCAGTACACTACTTGTAGAGTGTATAAAGAGCCCCCCACCCATACTTCCACTACCCAAGGGTGAAAAAATCTGAAAGACTTTTTCTAGAGAAAATTTTCATGCCTATAATTTTAATTAAAATGAATAAGGATTTTTTAACCTTTAAAAAAAAAAAAAAAAAAAAAAAAAAAAAAAAAAGTTTAAAAGTTCTAATTCACCGCTAGTAGGTATAGTATTTTAATTTCATAGCCACAAAATTGTTACTAATAATCAATGTATCTAAGGGCAAACCGTGATTGATAATTGTAATTAATTATTTGCATTTAGTAATTAGAAATTTTTTTTAATATTCTGATACCCCTTCCCTTCTTTTAAAAAAACCCAATAAAACTCAAAAAACCCGGGTTACTTAACAACGCTGGTTAAAAGCTCGGATTTTTGAGGGTTTTGAGTTCTTTTTCAGGAATTTTTGTGTTTCATCAGTTTTTTTTTTGTTTTTTTTAAAAGAAGGAATTGGGTTCAGAATGCGTTTGGAAAGATTATGCTAATTATTAATTACCACTTAAACCAACTAATTGATTACCAAAATCAGTTATAGATGAAAAATGGCTGAATTAATAATAATAATTAGAGTTATTAATTATACATGAAAAAATTTATACATCAATAATACTAGTAGCGTAGGCGGGATTTTATTTCGGGGGGGGGGTCCTGTGTATCAAATCGTAAGCCAAGTTTCAATTGCAAGCTAAGTAAGGGTCCCATTTCGGGGGGCTGCACCCCCCTCAGTTCCCTCTGGATACGTCCCTGCATAATAATAAAAACCAATCATGGTTTGCTCTTAGATGAGGTCTTGATGAGTAATAATTTTAACAATGAAATTAACGTAATTATACTAGTGCTGAATAAGAACGTTTAAATTGGTGTTTTGTTATGGTTTCAAAATCCTTATTCATTTTAATTCAAATGATGGGTATAAAAATTATCTCTAGAAAGAGTCATTCGGATTTTTTTTTCTTAAGTAGTGGTTTGAGGGGGGGGGGGGAGGGAAGGGTTAGCTTTACAGGGGGTGTACTGATATTACGAGATGTATTAGCTATGCAATTAACGTTCATATTTTAATGTTAAATTTTTGAAAAAGCTCAATTGGTTTTGGTGGGTTTTTTCGAGTGGGATTAAAAAAAAAAAAACTCAATTGTGCTGTTGAGATTGGGCAAAATCATAGCAACCCTGATTTTAAGATGTATTTATATACTCGCATACGGAGCCTTATTATCGCATGGGCAAATCGGGACTTTGCCCAGGGCCCCCAATTGCAAATATTGTTCTGAAATATATTTTTATATCAAAATTTAAATAAAACAAATTTCATAGATGGGGGCCCCAAATTCATCAATGCTTGGGGCCCCCGTTGGTTATAATCAGGCTCTGCTCGCACAGCTAAAATAAATTTCTTCTTCTACAGTTAGAACAGTTTATTTGCGCTTTATGTAAGGGAGAGTAGGGCTAATGGGACAAAACAGTTTGTGTACAAAATTAAATATTTCTATGAGAAGTTTGTACACGGGTTATTCCGCTGTAATGATGTGTTGAGTACGGGACATTTCAAAGCAAATTTTAACATACTTGTACATTTTTTAATATCCAACTTTAAATGAGAAAGTTTGCAACTATTTTTGATGTTTTATATACCATCTCAACTAGATTCCTCTGAAGTTTCTTTTTTTTTTTCGACCAAATAGTTTTTTTTTAAATTAATTGATAAAGTTTTGTTACGTGCGGAATGTCACAAAAAGTTCTTTTTAAAGTACCTTCAGCAGTTTGGATGTTTTGAATTTATGAGGTATTTTCACAAAAAAAAATTAACTTTAAAATTAATTTTTAAAACTGCATCATTAATTAATGAAAGCTAATTACTTGTATTACGTACGGGTCATGTGACTAAGTAACACTACTATAAGAAATTATGAACTAAAATTGACACAGATGTTAATTTAATGAATTTAGTAGCTCTATTAATGTATTCATACCTTAGTTTGATTATATAATTACAAAAAATTAATGATTTCTTTAAAAAAATTAATTGCTATTATATAAATTAGGATTTTTTATACAAAGCTCTCCATTTGAAAAAAAAAAATAGTAAACATTTAAAATTAAAATATGTTTTATACAAGACATAACATCTATGATGTCTTCAATTTCTTTCACTTCCTCCCCTGGTACCGGAAAATGTCCCTTACTATTAATTGGACTTAATGTTTTTTTTTTTTTTTTTTTTTTTTGTATTTTTTTTTCCAAGCTTAGTCAGTTTTTTCCTTTTTTTTTGGGGGGGGGGGGGATTTTATTCTTTTCTGAGATGTGTGAACAGAAAAACATGTTTTTGCCTAAAGGTTTCATAAAAGATAGATAAAGATTTTTATCACCAATGTCCTACACAACTACTGGCTACAAATAATTACTACACATACTCAGACTTATGCACTTATGATTGATACAGTTTCATTTTTTCAGTAACTCAATGCATGCGTCTGAGGTAGGTTCTTTATCTTGTTTGTACGACAGAGCATGAAATCATATCTTTATAAGAAAAGGAAAAATATTTCCAAAGACCCAGACAGTCTAGGCTAGTTGGTCGGGTAAAATGCATGTTGATGACCTGAAATTATATTCTATTTATTAAAAAAATACTTTTTTATGGTGCATTAAGATATATGTAATGTATTTGTCTTGATTTAAAATTTATTTCTCGGGCTTATAATCATAGATTACAGCTCTAATAATAAAAAATGAAGAAAACGAATCATTCAATATATAAATCAAAAACAGCAAATTTTCATAAGACACCCTTTTTCTAGCTTAAAATAATAATATTAATTGAGTACAGATATATTAATTAAAAAATCACTGAATTTGTAAAAACGCTCATTCTATAGCTTAAATAATAATCATAATTGAATAGAGTTATATTAATCAAAAACGGACAGATACTCCTCATTTTTTATTATTATTTAGCTTAAATGGAGCTGTTGTAGAATGCTCAAAAATTGAGAATTTTTCGCTCCATTGATATTTGTTGATTAATGGAGCAAATTTTACTCAATCAGGAGAATGGCTGTTTGAAGTCAATGATTGAGTAAAAATATGCTCCGTTTGATTATGATTTTACTCAATAGATTTATGCGTGTATGAGTGGGCGCGCATCATAATTCTTATTTATTTTATTTTCGCAGAAGACCAGTCCTCTCAAACGCCAGAACACTTTGACACGGGATTCCAGTCCCTTTCCGAAGATCTGTCGAAGTTGATGGACTCGGATTCAACGGCAGACGTCCAGCTGAAGTGCGGCGGCGTCGTCTTCGGGGCTCACAGGAACGTCCTCAGTGCCCGATCCGATGTCTTCAGGGCGATGCTCGAGCACGAAACGAAAGAATCCCGGACAGGGATAGTGGACATCGAGGACATACAGGCTGACGTCTTAAATCTGTTCCTGAGATATCTCTATTCGGGGAAGCTTGAAGAACCGACCGTGGACGCTGCTATGGCGCTGTACGAGGTAGGCGACAAGTACCATGTCAAAGCCCTCAAGAGACAGTGCGCCGGTTTTTTGGCCGACAACCTAAATCCCGAGAACGCTTGCGGTATTCTGAGCCTGGCTTATCTTCACCTGGACAGTGAACTCCGAGGGATTGCAACCGGATACATATTGGATAAGAAGATTCCTTCTCGAGATGACATCTGGAATGATTTCGGCCATGGACATCCAGTACTGGCCCTCGAAGTGATGAATCTCTACTACAAGTTGAAAGAATCGAGAAATTCGACTGTTGACTGAACATTCGAATATTTTTTTTACATGTACAGCTAGGGAAAATGTGCTTTTCTAGCATCCTAGCCTCGTTGCTAAAATAAAAATCCCGCATTATAAGGCACGTTGTTTGTCTTTCGAATTTGGTGCATTTGTTTTTAATTCGTGTCCTTTACACAATTCCATTCTACTATATAGTTAGGCTGGTTCCTGACTCACTGAAATTGACTTTCAACCAACTGCTTGTGAGTTAAAAAATATAACAATAAAATCAACAAAATAATTTTGTTGAATGAACCAGCTCAACAGCAGTTAACAAAGTAATTTTGTTAATTCTAACAAATAATTTGGTTGATTTTAACCAAACGAACCATTTGAACAAATTGTTTGGTTAAACTAACAAAATGTTTTGTTGAAATAACCAAATAATTTTCAAAAAATTATTTTGTTAATTGAACACAAATTTTGCTGTCGCTATTTCAACCGGATAATTGTTGATTCAACAAAGCATTTCTTCTCAGTGCAATTACGATTAGATTGCATTAATCAAACTAATAAAAATTTTCCATTACGATAGCGCATGATGAGATTGCGGTTAAATTACTTTTATTTGTATTTATTTTTTTTTCTGAACATTCATAGTATTTTAATTATTCAATATTTATGCAGAGGATAGAACTAATTATTTGTGAGCAAATGCCTCATCTCTCAGAGAAGGTACTTGACAAAAAAAAAAAAAAAAAAAAAAAACCAAATAGAATAAGATACAAGTGTCAATAATAAATACCTAGAAACCTTTAATATAATTTTAATCAAATGTATATTTGCGCTTATCCCTGACTCACACATTATGTAACAATTCCCGGTAAGCACTCCAATATAAAATTATTACCACCTTTACTCCAAAAAGATTAAAAAATTAAGCACAAAAATTGCAATGACATTTACACCGCTTGTACAATACGCTTGAAACTTTTCACATATATGTATAAAAATTATGACAAAAGACAAAATCCGCACTACTTTAAAAATCTGAAAATCTAGCCATTCCTCATTTCAGATTTTTCAAGATTCCGCATTTTCGATTTACGCTATTTTCAGCTGTATTTTATTTCCGAGAGTAAAAAAGTTATCATTTGCGTAACAAAATTAGCTGTGGCAATTGACATGGACGTCCTATTGAAGTCACGGTTATCAGGCTTTGAGGAGAAAATTGCCATTCCAATTCGTTTAAAATAGTTTCTAGATTATGTAGTTCTTTTTTTTTCACTAATAAAATGATTTCCTTTGCATGAAACATTGATATAAGGCCGGATGTTCCCAACGAAACGAAATCTTTCGAATGCGAAAAGTTTTTGCGCGTTTTTAAAGGAAAATGGAATTCCGATTTCGGTATATAATCAAAATTGAATATGAAATTACTTATTTTAAGAGGGCAAAGATTAAATATATTGAGTGTAGACAAATTTTCGTCGAATGCTTTTTCTATCGACCGTTTTAATTTTGCATTTAAAGGGTGTCCCACAATTTGCGCGATTTAAATTAAATAGAAAATTGATTAATTTAGTGTTGGGGCAACCAAATAAATAAATAAATAAAAGAAAGAAAACAGTTTGACAGCTGACAGTTTAGGGTTAGTAAAAATTCAGCATTACACGAAGACCTCGCTTTCGTTGTTGAACTAAATTTCGAGAAGAGTAAAAATTTAAATGAATAAAATGGCCGACAAATTAAGACTGTATACGTATAGTACTTGGAATTGAACTGTGCAGTCTGTCCTATTGAATCTGCAATCGTACAAAAGTCAAAACAAAGAAGAGTCCAAAACTGAATTCCTAAAATTTTTTCATAAGGCAACCATCTTTGTGAGGGGAAAATACGGAGAGTTGTGCCCAACAACTAAAATGAAATGCTTTTTTGTTTGATAACCTCGACGAAGAAAGGGCAGTGAGATTGCATTCTCAAAATTGACGTCTTATGCGGAATGGTTTATAAAATAGCGACGCAATAAGCGGAGTGCCTATTCCTAGAGTATTTGCTTGACAAAATACCGCGTTTTTAAAAGTTTTACCGTTCATTCCATTGATAATTTTTCATTGAGATTCAGTGGTAGCAAATTCAAATGTAAGTAACGGGGGGAGGGGGATAAGCCTGGCGGCAGTTTTGAGTTCGTACTTTCCCCCTGGGAGAATCCCTGCTCAGGGTAGCAAATTAGACTGTAAAGAAACTTGAAGGAAGATCGTCAGTTTTGTGTTTTTGCCCCCACTTTGTAATTCTACTAAACTTTCGTATTTACGGGTAAATTAACAAAAACCTTTGAAAATCTTAGAGGGGGCTGGGAGACTGCTAGGGTTGAGTTTTCATAAGCGAACACGAGGGTGGTCTACCTGAGGAAGAGGTGCCTTGGTTGTGGGACTTTTCAAGGGCTTCTAATGCGTAATTATGATACATCTGGAGAAAACCGACCAAAACTCCAGACCGATATATCTACAGCCGCGCGATACTCACGCGAATCCGTGACTTTCACACTTCAATCATCTACTATGGTCAGCGTCTTATTAGCACCAGTAACCCCCTCTGGGTACGGCCCTGTTTGTAAGTAGTTATATCCCTATAACTTGGCTGTGATCGCATGGGCTTTCGGAAAGGAAAAGATAGAAACTAAAAATTGACAGACGAAACAGTATGGATTTACACATTCTCAAATTTATTTTTAAAAAATATCTTAACCATGTCACCCTTACACACAGATGCCGTAATAATATCTTAGTATGCTGGATGATTTTAAAAAATCGATATGTATATTCTGTAATTGTAATTAATCAAATTTAAATGCTCCATACTGTAACTTTCATACGACAGGAAAAAGTTAAAAAAAAAATATATATCCCATCTTATCTGTATTCATATGGATTAAATCTATGCTCCCTTTGGATGTTCTTTAATTCCATCTGTTCCCCAGGGAACCTGTAAGAAACGTTCCAAAAAATCTACACAACGGGCAAGTAGTGGAACTCGAAACAGCGCGAGAGAAAACTTGTGTTCTGAAGCTTAAAAAAAAAAAAATAATAATAATAATCGTTGTTGCCAACGGCAAAAGGGGAAAATGCTGTGACAACAAAATGCTTGCGAAAAACACTTGCTTACGTCATTCCTTTCAGCATGATTTGCTTATTGTTTTTATTTTATTTTTATTATGTCCGAGGAACAGAAAAAAATCATTGCTCCATAAATGCTTACGTCATTCCTTTCGGCATGATTTACATAGTGTTGATTTTATTTTTATTATTATTTTTTTTATTATGTCCGAGGAACAGAAAAAAAAAAAAAAAAAAAAAAAAAAACAACGTTGCTACAATCCCTTCCACAGAAATTTCTGTGTTTACTTTATCATTAGATTCGTTTTTCTATTCCATTTCATTTGCAACTCCCACCAATCTGCTTTCGTAAATAACAGTCTGTTTCAATCTAAGTACACATCCTTTCATATTACGGAAGAAAATATTTACCTCTCCTTTAACGATAGTAAAAGAAATTTTTTTACCTTAAATTGCTTTCCTGTATTTGTCCCTCGATCACCTAACTAGTCGAATGAAAGGCGTTTTTCCTGGAATTCTGGCCTGAATTACCTGTCTTCCAGCCGTTCTCCACGAAACGATGGCCTGTTATTTACTGCTTGAAGCCGATTACACTGCCTCTTTTCAGTCCCTCCCCGCACAGGAAGAACCTTACCATGCAATCAAGGTTGGTATTTAGCCTTTCGCCAGGCGAGAGGCATTTATATCAATGGGCGAGACATTAGATGCCGCACCGTAGTAAGGGGGGCGTCTTTTTCTCCGCTTTATCACTTGCGCCAATATCGCCAACATCCGAAATCGTCACAAATATATCGAATGTTTTTTCTTTTGTTTTTCTTGGGCCTTTTGTCTTTCTTGTTGTGAACTTGAAAAGAATTGGAAGGAAAAGGTTTGGCCTTTTTGAGGTATCAAATGATGAAGTATGGGAAGAATACTGTTTAATTTTATAGGAACAATAAGGAATACAAGAGCTTTGGAAAATCTGTCTCAATATTATTTGACAGCAATTTATCAACATCTGTCATTTAGTTTTAATACCCATTGCTTAATAAACAGGATTATCTTTTTTTTATTTATTTATTTCTTTTTTTTATTGAACCACTTTTTTTGAAAAGTAATCCCAATCACTGACAAAAATTTACTTATTTATTGTTGCTGCAAAATTTTCCATGCAAAACAAATTAGGAAAAATAAAAGTACACACAAAAAAAAGGAATATAATTTAATTTTGATGTTTTCTGTATGGTATATACAAATGTTCTGAACACAAGCACCTGTTCTTTTTTTTTTTTTTTTTTTTTTTTTTTTTTTTTCTAGATCTTGTTTTCAAAAACATCAACTTTTGCAAACTATTGTTTTCAACCTTCAGTTTTGCATCTCTTTTGCTCTCTACAATTTTTTATCGCTGATTCTTATCTTAATTAACTTTATCTTAATTAACTTTATTTTGTGATGTGTGGTGCTCCTCATCCACCTGGTCCTTCGGAAACGTGCTTTCGATCGCTAACTTGCGACAGAATTGGAACCTGTGGCGCTCGCAGATACTGCAGATACGCAATTATGCAAAACTTCCGCCCGGCGCAAGCTGCTATAAAAGTCACAGCAAACCGGAGCTTCGGGCAGTCCAATATCTCTAGTGGGAGTTTAACAAGCAGACGTCACTGCCAGGATCTGGTGTGGTTGTCTCCGATTCCTGTCCGATGTTTTGGGTCCTTCGACGTCGCTGTGATAATGAGAGTCTGCTTTCCTCGCCTTCCAGCTTGATGCCGTGGAGCCATCGGGTTGTTTAATCACATGCGTGCATCACCGGCTTCGCTATCGACAAACATTATACGTCACGTCCGATTTCAAGGCAGGGTGAAGCCGCTTTCCCGCCTTTTCAGTCACGTCACACAGGTCGTTGTGCCTTGATAGCGGAGAGAGACGGCTGTTCGTTTTCTCGCTGCTGCCATTCAGTTCTTCCGCACTCTTGTACGACTCGCCGACCGTGGAAAATGACGACGACAACGCGGGGCTCCGTCGATCAACATGGTGTCAGCTGGAGAACGCCGAATATTAGTGGTTCACGGAGTCCTCTTTTTACAGTCCGGAATATGCGGTGCTACTTTGAGT
>JAWZYV010019460.1:0-24689 GCA_038373885.1 Cheiracanthium punctorium
GTCCCCCCTCTGCTTAGCGCAAAAAAGGGTTGCCCTTGGTTCTAGCTAATTGTGCTTATTTCCCCCATTTTTTGAGTCAAAAATGGCCCCCCCTTGAAACGACCCCGATGCGGTGTTTAAATTGCTTACCTTTTGCGCCCCCGGCCCTCCCCAGGGGGTGGCCCAGGTCAGTGCTCCCCAACCTTCTGCTGTAGCCGACTGCCGACGGTCAACGTTTGAAAATTTTACCAACGTGCCAGCTGAAGGGGGGATGGCAGTTTATTACTTTTGTTTTGGATTGAATGATTTTAAATTAATTTAAACACATGGCTTTCAAATTAAAATATCGTTACACCTAAGAGACTCGACTATCAAGCGCGATTTAACATTTTATCTCACTAGAACGTTAAATCAACGAAAACCCTGAGCTTGTTTCTTTGCAACGAGACGGTTCCACCTGGGTGTAATAGGAGGCAAAGACAGCCGAAGTGTGTTACTCATGTCCTCGACTGGCACACAAACTTGAATTAGCACAAACCCGAGAAAAATGCACCACGGTAAATAAAATGGTAATAATTTAATGTTCCTTGGGTGGCCCGGTACCATTTGATACACGGACAGGTACCGGTCCATGCCGGGGAATTGGGAGCCAAGGGTTGGAATTCCGCTAGCCTGTGACACTCACTTTCCTGTTTCCCTGCGTTTTTACTTCTGTTGTGTTATTCTGTAATTGTTAATGACTGTCTTTAGAATAAAAATTCACTTATACGCAAGGAAAAGCGGAGATGATAGGCCTATCACATAGCAGCCATATATCTCGACAATCTATATAAATAAGCATTTTGGCCTACCGCGTTGAGGTGAAGTTGTTGGTGGTCGAAAAACAGATAGTGGTCAGGCATGAAAGCACCAAACAGCTAAAAAGACTGAACTTTGCTGCGGATCATTCAGAACAAATGAATTATTATGCATATAACACAATACCTGTTATTCTTTTATACGTATTCATTATTAAATTAACTAATATTCATTATATCACTGTATTCAGTATAACTTAACCGTTTGAGGCGCAACCCTTTCCCAATGCTGAAAAAAGGGCAGCCGTTGCTATCGCTCGACTTAACTACCAGCAAGAGGGCGGACGATCGAAGGCTGCTGTGATCGAGCACAGCCAGCTGTCGTCAAAAAGGGTCTCTAGATCTGTGGCACGCGATGAACGTTTCGATCGTCCGCCCTCTTGCTGGTAGTTAAGTCGAGCGATAGCAACGGCTGCCATTTTTTCAGCATTGGGCAATCTATCCAGCCGTTCTCGCGTTCTTCCATTTTTCGCCAGATGTCAGTGGTGTTAAAAATAATCGTGACCATTTTTTTACGGGAAAGGACGTGCTCAAAAGTAAAGGATTCTCGTGGAGCTATGTCACCCGCAACTATTTTTATAGAAATCCAATCTATTCTTCGTGACCTTCAACAATCAAAACGTCAACAGTTTGGTGGTCTCAGAGAGAAACCACTGCGCGTTAAAGGATTAATTCATTAAACTAATTTAAATCCTAAATCTCAAATGCATCAGTGATGTTGGAAAAGAACTGAATTCAGTCAACCATACCATACCACTGTCTTCCATGAGCTAAAATAATTTCTTACCTGACGCCCACCACACTCAGATTGAGGTGCTTCGCCAACTTCAGGAGTTTTGGGACCTCTTCTTTTCTGCAGCCAAATTTGTCGCTCAGGTCGAACAGGCATTTGACGCTGGTTGGTCTGATACGTATCAGGAGTCTGGGAGAAATATATAGATAAAAAACAGAAGACATACATTAAATTCCCCAGATGTTTATTCTTTTTTTAACTGACTTAAAACTACCACAGTAGAACCCCGATTATCCGGACCGATCAAAACCTCGGATAACGCAAACAATCATTGATTATAATATTTAGTTATATTATATTGTGTTTTTGAGAAATTAACATGTACAAAATCGCTATTTCTACGACAAAAAAAGCGAATCTGAAAACATGGTATTTTAACCTAAATTTTTTTTTTTTTGGTCTATAGGCAATGCTTTATACTATGCCAAAGCTGCAAATAATTCCGGAAAGTTCACGTCATATATGAGTTCACGTCATATATGAGCAAACCCCGGCCAGCCATGGCTTTTGATCCAGCCCACGGAACATACCAAAACCCATATAAACGATTCAAAATTCGATACAAATCCTAATTATACGGCCCGCGGCTCCGCTAAAATTTTGAAGTTTGGCCCGCAACTTTCCAAAGGTTGCCCATACCTGGTTTACGTAAAAACTGACCTTTGAGCGTTTCGCCTATCTAGCGTATTATCTCGGTTTATAAACAAGCAATTTCAGCTTCAAAAAATTACTTCATTTTTTTGTGAGAGTGTTATGCCCCGAATATAAAATGCACAACATTAAATATGAAATCAAATTGGCATATCTTAAATTTACTGATGGGTTTTATACGCCACAGCGTGTTATACGTGGGGGTGAAGTTCGTGCGTCGTTACTTGGTCGTTACCTAGCAAACGGAAACCCCGTAGCTACAATTTTTTGGAATTCATTCTTTTTAAAATAGAATGATTTTTCTTTTTTCAGATAAATGGAAATATTTAACGAACAATAATAGAATTACAATTGGCTCTTAAGCTTATTTAATGTATCATAAAAAGATTTATTATCTTTCTTACATTTTATCACAGATGATGTATTACCTTTGTAATTAAATACTTCTAAACATTTGTAACCAAATATCAAATTAATTTTGTAATTTGTTATAATCCTAACATGTTTCCACTGGTTAGAGTTTTTGCATCTAAGTTCTCCCGCTTTGATCGAGGTGGCGCCTCGGTTAAAGCGGACACGTCGGTTGAAGTCAGTACTTCGGTAAATGCCCCACCATGGCCGTGTGGGTAGAGACACTGAATGTGGTAGATAGCTGAAGTGTGAAGGTCCCGGTCTTGGGACCATCGCGCGGCTATCGATCTAACGGTCGGGTGGTTTTCTGGAGATGTAACGTTCTCCAGATGATGCACTAGAACCCCTTAAAGTCTCTCTGCCCAGTCCAAGTCACCCTTCTTTAGGCAGATAGCCTCAGAGTAGCTTCGTCTTAATACACAATACAATACCATATTTCGGTTAACACAGCATGCCGGATAAACAGAGTTCGGATAATCGAGGTTCAACCGTACTTTAAGAACTGGCTGTTATAAAGCAAGACTTACTGGGCGTTGGGGTAAACTGTGTGTATCTTGAGCAACTCCTCTTCGCTGTCGAAGGTCATCAGTTCTACTCTTTTTTCCGATGCAAATTTCAGTTCTTCCACAGTCTTGACGGTGTGGGCGAATATGATGTTGTTAGGAGATGCTCCCGCCTTTAGGACCATGTCGATCTCACCCTGGAAAATATCACAAACATGCAATAGGTTCAAACTAAGTGTAGGCACGAAAAAAAAAAAGTATTAAGAAAAGAGATATTGAATCAGTTTTGTTTTAAAGATGCATGAAAATTAATCCACATTTTATAGTGTAAGCTTATTTTGTGCCCCCCATCCGTCTGAGTCCGTCATTGTAAAATTGTTCACAAAGTGGTGTGTTACCACTGCAAAGAGTATTTATACAATTTACAGTAGATGACGCTTAATGTGATCACCTTGGAACCACGGGTTTTTGATACGATAGGTAACAATAAACGATTGAAGTAAAACCTAATCATATTACCTAGTATTAATCAGATGAAGCCTGCGATAAAATGGAAACGCATCCACGATAAAACGGAAAATTCAGGCAAAAACCATTCATTGAAAGAATTGGGCATTTTTACTTTCCGAACATGTACCATGTAAGGAAAGTATTGTAATCATGAAAAAAATTCGAATTCGAGATTTGGGTGTATTGACACGTTTTGGGGTCTTCTGAATTCATTTATGCTATTTTTACGAGATGTATGTATGTATGTGTGTGTGTGTGTGTTTGTGTGTATGTGAGTGAACACGATAGCTCTTGAACGGGGCATGCGATTGAGCTCAAATTGGGTATATATGTTATAAACCACCGTCGCAAGACCGGTATTGATTTGGGTGTGTATAGGACTTATAGTTTTTCTACAGGGCTACGACAAAGATTTCTTTTACATTATGGCCTATGGGGGGAAATTCTAGAAAGTGCGCTAGCGTTGAAACGGTACATTCCATTGAGCTTAAATTTGGTATATATATTTGAATTATTCATCGATTAAAATTTATTTAAATGCTTGGTAATGATCTTAATCGTATGTGTTCGGAAAGTCGAGTGGAGTCACTCCAGATTTTTTTTTTTCCTGTTGGGTATTTACAATTGTTCCTGAACACCGTAAAATACCGCAAAAGCGCCCACCCCCATATCTTCAACAAAAATCGCGATCTAGGGGGGTGGATAAACGGTAAAGATGGAAAAAATATACTGTTCAAGCACCCTCTCTATTTCTAAATGAAGCTGGATTCATACTGTCCGTTCCGTACCGCTAAGACGCCGTAATGACGTCACTCAGCGAAGTAAAGCGGAGAGCATTGTTCTGACGTCACACATTGCTGGCATATGGCGTGATTTCATTGGTGCATTTACTGCGGCTCCGCGAGCTCGCGCGCGGATAGTCAAAGATTTCAAAACGGAAAAGATTGGTGGGGTAGAACGGAGTGTGAGCAGCACGAGAAAAGCACGGGGGAGGGTTTATTAGAGAGGGAGCGCTTTTGCTGCATTTTACGGTAGTCCATGAATAAATTGTTCATACTCATACTGTTTTTGAAAATTGTCCGAACGATGGTGTGTATCTACTCTCAAAATGATCGAATATCGTCTGAATAGCTTTTTCCTCCGAGCTTCTAATACACGTGCTCATTGACACGTGCGGAATTACCAATAGACAAACAATACACAATTTTTTTCGGAAATCCTGCTTTAATCGACTTCTAAACAAAACCCCGTTTCCTAGTTTATTTTTAAGGAATTGGTCTGCGAAAAAAGTGACAACATTAACCAAAAAGTTGGTCAAACAAAGCACGAGATTTTGTAATGGAATGGAATATACAGGTGGTCGGTGCCGCATACAGGCGGATTTTCCAATATTCGCGGTCAAAACTCCAATATCCCTTTAACGCGCAGTGTTCCCGCTCTGGGAACACCAAACTCTGACGTTTTGACTGTTGCCAGTCACGAAGAATAGATTGGATTTCTATATAAATAGTTGCGGGTGACATTAGCTCCACGAGAATCCTTTACTTTTTAGCACGTCATTTCCCGTAAAAACATTTTCACGATTCTTTTCAACAGAACTGATATCTGCTGAAAAATGGAAGAATGCGAGAACAGCCGGATAGATTGCCCAATGCTGAATAAAGGGCAGCCGTTGCCATCGCTGACTGTGCAGCCAGCTGTCGTCAAAAAAGGGCCTCTAGATCTGTGGCACGCGATGAACGTTTCGATCGCCCGCCATCTTGCTGGTAGTTAAGTCGAGCGATGGCAACGGCTGCCCTTTTTACAGCATTGGGAAAGGGTTGCGCGTCAAAGGGTTAAACTGTTAGCATAAGCGACTGGTTATGGTTGGGGATGTGCTCTGCTCACTAGACAGCAAAAGATTTGATGTTTCCTGTAACATCAATGCCTACATGGCTAACTGTTATTCGCGAATCCTTGTCTGGAAAAAATGTAGCTTGCATTCAAATATTCTTTCCTTGAGTGAGAGTTGATAAAATGCATTTATAGTTACCCCAGATGCGCAGTCGAACGACAGTCCAAGTTTTGTCAACAGCTGCAGTAGCACAGGATCAGTGTTAGCCTTCGCAGCTGGAAAAGAAAGAGAGAATTAACGAGACTGGATTAAAATTAAACCTAGATCATAGCAGATTGTTGGAATCATAATGCATCACGGAATCGTCCGGTTTAACCCCCTTATCTAATGGCGGTGCTCAAAAGTTACAAGAAAATAAAATTAATTTATAAATTCAGATTTCAAATAATTTTCCGGGCCACACTGCAAATATTTCCAGATTTGTAGTCAAAATTTGCAATTTTTTATGACCTTTTTCTGTTAAAGTAAAATTTCCTGACTATTTTAGGTGTTTCTTGACCACTGACAACTCTGTGTACGGCAAAAAATTTGCCTCCATTCGGTACTAACCGCATGATCCTGTATCTACACCATATCCATGAATTTTTAGCAGGCACTGCATGTCTTTAGTAATACCTTCTGGCATAAAGGCACATTTGAGTAACTTCTTTTCAGATCATAGAAAGTTGTGATTAAATTTATATTAGCTTTTGGATCAATGAAAATTGAACTCACTACATTTCATCTTTGTTCACTTGAATAATTAATTCAATATTGTACTTTTAATATACTAAAGCAGTGCTTCACAACCTTTTTATGGTTGTGAAGCACTGGTCAATGTTCGCTAATTTTACCACGGCCCGCTGAAGGGTGGGGGTTCATTTATTGTTTATATTTTAGATTGTATTGATTTAACAATATTCAATAAATACCCGCCTTCGGCGACCAGAATATGTGTAACCTAGAGCACACGGGCTGCTTCGCGACTGGCTTGTGCAACACGGGCCTCATCGCGACCAAAATTTGCAACCTACGAGCCGTCCGCCTTCGGCAACTAGCTGGTCCGACCGTTATATAGAACTTAAATATTAAATAAAACTGTCCTTGCATTGCTTGGCACGTAAAAGGAGTCTCTATGACGTTATCTAATCGATCTACGCGAGAGATTATTTTCCGCGATTTTTTTCAAAGAATCAAGGAATGAATCGTGTCGTTCGCTTCTCTGTTTACTTTTTTTAAGGCGCGATATCTCGCAAGATATTTAGAGTTGAAAGTGGTTGCAAATTAAAAAGAGGTTAATTTTTTAGAGATCTTTCGAACTGTATAAAAAGGTTTTGCTTTAGTTAGTGATAAAATTGTTGTTTTTATCAAAATTTCAACATGGCTGCAGATGCACCGCCAGCGATGGATGGGTCGATCGCGGAATTGTGACAGCAACGGCTTTTATTATTTATATGTTGATGTTATTACAGTTCTGATGTATAAATGACGTTACGCTTATTTATTTTTCAATCGAAAACTCATTTTATTTATTAAGTTTTTTCAAGAAAAGGCATTTAGTTTCAATTTTATGGCTGCAATTTTAATTCAAAGCTTGAAATGTTAAGCAATAAACGAATTTTAAATAGTTAAAATATTTCTTTTGTTACAAAGGCACAAATCAGCACAAACCTAAGAAAAATACACTACTACCAGTAAAATGGATATATTTGATTGTTCCTTGGGTGGCCTGGTACCATCTGATCCACGGACCGGTACCGGCCTCTGCTCTGGGGTTGGGGGGCCACTGTACTAAAGCTTTAGCAACAAAATTCACTATTTGCCCTTAATTTGATAAATTCACCAATGGATGTAAACTGAATGTATTTCTTTGAACAGTGTTCTTAGAATAGGAAAATGAGAATAAGTAAATATCACAGAAACAGAACTTAACTGCAGACATATAACTCACTGTCGCTTTAAGAAGCATTCGGTTTAATGCTTTTGCAACTGTTTCGTATTTTCTTTCTTTCGCACCTGTGGCAACAGTTCTTTCAAAAGATTCGAAGCTGCGCATGCGCGTATGAATTAGACCTCCCAGCAAAGCCAGCTACATCCCACACAGTCCATCAAATCCTTAATCCTTTGAAGCGCAAGCACTTTAACATCTATGCAGAGAGCCAACTGGATAGACTGCTCAACGCTGATAAAGTACAGCCGTTGTCATCGATCCGTTTAACTACTAACAAGATGGTGGTCGATCGAATAGCCCATCTAGCGCCTCAGAGCTATAGACTTTTTCTGCGCAGCCAGCTGTGGCACAACCGTCACGTGTCAAAGGATTAACGTTTTGAGAGAGTTAGCCCCCCTGAAGGATGCCCATCCTTGGTACTTTGTACTATGATTGCACTACAATTTTTTCCATAGAAGTTAAAACACAGGATTGAGTAATAGAACATATTAGAAAATTACCATAAAATATGTCTACTTTCGGTAGGCACCTTTTCCACTCTTGGACTTTCCACAAAATGTCTGCCAAATCAATTGCGTAGAAATTTTGTCTTTGTGGCTACGGAGAAACAGACAAATAGTTAACAAAACAAATACACAAAAATTTGTACTTTTTTTTTTTTTTTTTTTTTTTTTTTTTTTAAGAACACTTGGGTGCTGTTATGTTATTTTCAGACAAAGATTTTTGTATAGCTGGCGGTGTATCAATTTTCAAGGGTTACCAGATAGCGGAGGGTTAGTAAAATGTCAGAATTCGCCAAGGTTGGCGCCAAAAAATAAATTCCCAAAAACTGAATACAGCTTGAGGATTTCTTCTATATTTGGCGAGAAATTGCCAAATCCTACTGTTAATGGGAATATTAGTGTGTATAAAAGTGTTAATATTGGTGTAAATAAATGTGAAGTACAGTTAGAATATGCCTAAAAAAGAGTGTGAAACAGTTCTAGTTGCCGAATTTAATATAGATTTTGATTCCCAGAGAGTGTTTTGTGAAACAAGTGAGAAATATGCAGCACACTCGTGGAATTTGATACACTTTTCCAACGTAATGGAACAAGGAAGACAAAATAAGGTTGATACATGGGTTATGATACGCTTTTAATATATAACATTTTAATGTAAATTTAAGCTGTTATAAACGTAGAATATACTCATTATATTCTACTTGAAATGAATGAATACCTCTCAACTGTCATGGACTGTAATGTATCAGGGTCAGTGGCGCAGAGAGGGAGGGGGAGCAGGGGAAAAAACCCCAGGGCCTCAGCTTGTGAAGGGGCCCCGCTTTTGCTGTTTATATGATACTTAATTGTATGTTGTCAGTTTTGTAAAAAAAAAGTCCAAATTCAGATTATGTCCAGGGATGTTTTAAAATTAATTTTTGAATGAAATTACAAAAAGCCAGCTAGAGCATAAACCACCCACTTGACAAAAATGAGGAGTGTTAGTGATCACGTCTTCTTTTAATAGAAAAGTAGACATTGTCGGTGTTATTCAACGGTTTGCGATGACTAAAAGTAGAAAAGATTTATTTAACATGAAATCATTGTTAAATAGTGGAGGAAAGGTTATAGCCAGAGGTGCGACTATGGGCCCGCTCAACCTCCGAAATTTTAAATTTTCCTTAACAAAATGTTAAAAATAAGGACTTCCTATTGAAATTTTGAAATTTCCCCTTTTTTGGCCTTCTGAAATTTTTTTGGCTGCCTGCTTGCATGGAAGTATGAATAAAAATATTAATTTTTCAATACTGAGGAAACATATCATGCAAAAATGTTAACGTTTCAAATACAGTTTCTCTATGGAGGTGACGAAACCTTCCAAACAAAATGTTGGAAATTTTTAGAGTATGGATGTTCATTAAAGTATATACTCTTTTAATTTAATCATTTGAATTCTATTAACTATTTTCCAATTACCATCAATTTACAGTTTCTTTAAATGATTAATAATTTTAATAAAGAATAAATGATTGATCTAATACGACATCAAAAGGATTATGAAAAGATAGCAAAGGGACCCAAAAGATTTTATCCCCGGGGCCCCGACTTGGCTCTCTGCGCCTCTGATCAGGGTGTCTACCAAATTTCTGAAAGTCAATTTCCTGACTTTTTCCTGACTTTTGGGAGGTCCCGGGAAAAACATTCCTGACCCATGCATTTTACTTTGGAAAATTGCACAATGCCCCTCCCTTGTCTTTATATTTGCATATTTTGTACAACTTCTTGAAATCAATTTTAACTGAAGTATATACAGGATTAAGCTTTCATCCATTGAGAAACAGAAGTAGTCGCACTTTCTAATAGAATTAACTAACTGTTCTCGGAAATACGGTTCTAAGCCATAAGTTACTAAGTAAGCTAATTTGTCTTTTACCCTCCCGTCACGATGGATGAGCCCCCAGTTTTCCCTCCTTATACAAAACATGGCTTGAAGCTTTCGCGGTCCCAAAAATGCGTTGCAGTTGCTTTCGGTTTCCAGTCTGACTAAGAAAGAAAGGTTAAAAAAAAAAAGCACACAAAAGCAAAAGAATTGATTATTTTGGTGAATTTTCCGGACCCATTACCCAATTTCCCGGTTTTTTCCAGACTTTCCGGACCCATTTTCCAATTTCCCGGCTTTTTCCAGAGTTTCCGGAGCGGTAGACACCCTGTGTATAGAAATTCTTTTGAGTGTTCCAATAAAATAAAATATTAATGCTAGACTCATTATTTTTTGACGTAGAGCACTTTAAAAACCTTATAAATATTAATATACTATTATAAACCTTAATAACACTCATTAATTTATTTTCGCGCATTCAAGAACGATGTCCTTTGCTTCTAAATGCTGCTCTCGATGCTACTATTCGACAGATTGCTGTTTTAACTTTTTAACGCGCAACCATTTTCACGTCTCTATAGAACAACATGTAGTGTCCAACGCTAAAAAAATACACCCGTTACCATCTCTCAAGTTAACTACCAGCAACACGCCAGTCGATCGAATCGCCCATCGCGTGCTAAATCTAAAACACACTTTTTTGACACAGCCAGCTGAGCAGCGCTGCACAGCCGACGGTGCCGAAAAAGGACTTCGGGTCTAGCACGCGATGGGTGATTCGATCGATACTGCACAGCCGGCCGTGTCAAAAAAAAAAAAAGACTTTAGCTCTGTATCACGCGATGGGCGATTCGATCGACGGGCATGTTGCTGGTGGTTAACTCGAGAGATGGCAACGGGTGTACTTCCTCAGCGTTGGGATCCTTCAATCTCATTTTTTTCATGCAGACAGCTGATGCTATATTCGATTGCTGTTTTAACTTTTTAACGCGCAACCATTTTCACATCTTTATAGAACAACTTTATGTAGTGTCGAACGCTGAAAAAGTACGCCCGTTGCCATCTCTCAAGTTAACTACCAACAACATGGCAGAAGATCGAATCGCCCATCGCGTGCTAAAGTTCTTTTTTGACACAGCCGGCTGTGCCACAACACAATGCACAGCCGGCTGTGTCAAAAAAAAAGACCTTCAGCTCGGTATCACGCGATGAGCGATTCAATCGACGGGCATGCTACTGGTGGTTAGCTCGAAAGATGGCAACGGGTGTACTTCTTCAGCGTTGGGAGACCATTCAATCTCATTTTTTTTCGATTAACAGTGAAAGCGTTGGGATAAGAGGTTGTTTCACGGCGGGACCATCGCGTGTTGGAGGGTGTTAACACATGCAACCCACTCACCAGTTTATCCGCTGCTTGGTTGCAGTATTCCATGACGGACTTGTAGCATTTGGACTTGGTGGCATTCCTCTTGATGACGTCCTCTTCGTCGAGGCCGTTGAGGATGGCGTCGGCCGGACAGCGGATGGCGTCGTTGTTGCACGGGAAATGGAATCCCGTCCCATTGGACAGTTTCGTTTCGGATGACATTTCTGCGGGTCCTGAAAGAAACTGATGATTTAGAAATGTGGGCGAAAACTGGGGCTATAAATCACACACACACGACGAGGCTATACAGCTCTCGAAAGTTGCCTCCGTTAACCCTTTGAGGCGCAACGCTTTCCCAATGCTGAGAAAAAGGGCAGCCGTTGCCATCGCTCGACTTAACTACCAGCAAGAAGGCGGACGATCATAACGTTCATCGCGTGCCACAGATCTAGAGACCCTTTTTTACGACAGCTGGCTGTGCCGCACAGCCAACTGCGTTTCGATGGTCCGCCATCTTGCTGGTAGCTAAGTTGAGCGATGGTAACGGCTGCCCTTATTTCAGCATTGGGGAATCCATGTAGCTGTTCTCGCGTTCTTCCATTTTTCAGCAGATGTCAGTGCTGTTAAACATAATCGGGACAATTTTTTTTACGGGAAATGACGTGCTAAAAAGTAAAGGATTCTCTTGGAGCTAT
Organism: Cheiracanthium punctorium; assembly: GCA_038373885.1. NCBI lineage: Eukaryota > Metazoa > Arthropoda > Arachnida > Araneae > Cheiracanthiidae > Cheiracanthium > Cheiracanthium punctorium. The sequence continues at coordinate 11,951 of JAWZYV010019460.1, forward strand.
GTCACCTGATTATTTTTATAGAAATCAAATCTATTCTTTGTGACTGGCAACAGTCAAAACGTCAGAGCTTGGTGTTCCCAGAGTGGGAACACTGCGCCAGAGACGGCCCGAGGGGCGTGCGGGGCCGCAGGCGAAGCGCAAGATCGGGGTCTCTTCTCTATCATATCTTATGAGATAGCAATGAAGTGGCCCAGGAGCGGGGCCTCTATAAGCGCGGGGCCTTAGGCGATCGCCTACATTCGCACCCCCCTTGGGCCGGCCCTGACTGCGCGTTAAAGGGTTAAAATCGCAGGTAAAAATCAGGCCCTGATTACCGCACAGGACAACGAGGTCACGGCCTTGGGCCCCCAAAATTTCTGACGTGAAAATTTCTGACAATGACTGTTAATGACCTCCAGCACATATCCAACACATGGAGCAAAATTACTGGAAAAAGGCTTTATGCTGTGCTCTGTAGAACAAGCATCAACTTCTAGATCGATGTGATGCTTTTAAAAGAAAACGGCGAAACTGTGAAGTAAATGGTCGAACTTTCAGTCTTCAGCAGAAAAGAAAAATGACCGATGTTTTTAAAACTTTCCAATTAATTGTATATAAAACTTTTGCATTTCCATCATTTAATTTTTTTTTTTTTCATTCTCCGCTTTAACCCGATTTTCGCTTAACCCGCTCACCCCCAGTTCCATTTAAGCCGGTTAAGAGGGAGTCTATTGTATGTTCTATATAAATAAAACAGTGTGTAAAACTGTCAGTTATTTGGTTCGTTAGTTATTGTCTAAGAGCCAGCGACCGCCAGACCTTCGTCATAGTATAAAAGCTGAAACTTTCTCTGCGCATATTCCCCAATAGAGGTAGGAACAATCGGCCACTATAAAGTTTGGAGGATCGTGGCTTTGGCAGGTAACAGGTGGCAAAGGTGTATAAAATTGCAGAAAATTTTCGTCATTTCATAAAGCTTCATTTTTTATAGGTTCTTCTTCGCAGTACTAGAAATCACTTTATCCCTTGCCAGACACTTTTCCATCGTGGCAAACCCCCGCCAGACAACCTCAAAGTCTTGGAAAACGTAATTCTATTACGAGCGCGCTGCAGCATCGTAAGAAAGTTCAGAAGTAGCAGTATAAAATGTGCTTGCACTTTGTGACAGCTTGACGTACTTCGTCGCGGGAGTTTGCGAACACAACAGTTTTCCATGACTCCCGTTGACTTTGAGATTGTCTGGCGGGGGTTTGCCACGATGGAAAAGCGTCTGGCAAGGGATAAAGTGATTTCTAGTACTGCGAAGAAGAACCTATAAAAAAATTAATCTTTATGAAATGACGAAAATTTTCTGCAATTTTATACACCTTTGCCACCTGTTACCTGCCAAAGCCACGATCCTCCAAACTTTAGCGTGGCCAATTGTTCCTACCTCTGTTGGGGGGTATACGCATAGAAAGTTTCAGCTTTTATACTATGACGAAGGTCTGGCAGCCGCTGGCTCTTGCTCTATTAATTAGTTTGTCTGTCTGTGTCTCTGGTAGCTCCGAAACGGGTGGTCGTAGACCTACCAAATTTTGTATGGAGATTCTCCAAGACGGGTCCCGATATACCTCGAAGCGATTTTTTCGAAATCCGATTTATTTTAGGGGATATCGATAAAAAACGAGTCGCAAAAGGCTCATTTTTCCGCTTCGCCATTTCGCAATTGTAACCCCGCAGTGGAACGAGTGAGAATTAAGCATATCTAGGTTGCCATATTTGGCATGTTTATTAAATGATTCAGACTCTTGAAGTAAAAAGTAAAAGAATAACCATTTTTTTTTGTTTAGATTATTGTAAGGTTGTTTTTTAATTAAAATATCGTGTGCATGTGAAATCAGAGCAGGAATGAAATGTTTTATACTCAAAAGAAAAATAGGATTTGGAAATTTTCCGAGACTAAAATGTGCAACATTTTAATTTGGCGAAAAATAAAATGTTTGATGTGCGATTTTTAGGAGATGATTCTAACGCTTGGCGCAATTTATCGTAATTTTATCGTCTGCTGAATACGCCTGAGAATAAATTTTTGAAATTTTCATTCAGTTAGAATTGTGCATTTTTCCGCGCAGCTTTTCTCCTTCTATTTATAATGTATTACATCCAGTAAAAGGATTTTAGAAATATCAATTTTAATTTTGTTTAATCACACTCATGAATAATGATATACTTTCCAACTTAATGAAATAAGGAACGAAAGTAGGGAAGACCCATGGACGAGATTTATTAAGATGGCGAACCAAATGGTCGCCGAAGGCAGCTAGTATGCAATAATATCATCACGGCTACAGGAAGGTATTGTCGTAGACCGTAGTGATTGGCCCGGCTGGAACGAGATTTCGCGGACCGTGTTTCTTTGCGCTGGGCAGGAGCGGCGGCTCGGCTCGGTCGGGTCCGCTAGCGTTTGAACGGGACATTCGATTGAGCTCAAATTGAAAAAACCAAATTTATTTAAATGCTTGGTAATGATCTTAATCGGAAGTGTTCGGAAAGTCGAGTGGAAGTCACTCCAGATTTTTTTAATTAATGATCCTAGTTTGGGTTTCGTTTTCATGAGTATACTCATTTTGAATTCTTAAACATAAACATACAATAATGATGAAATACAGTAGTCCAATACTCAATAAAAAATAATTAACTTTTCGTACCTTATTATTTTTAATTAATTAACCACAAAATAATCAAATTATAATTGAATCGGTGAGTGCAGATACCACCTCAGTCAAAAAAGGAAATTTTTCAGGAGAGAGAAAAAACTTCATAACTCCTCCAAATTTTCAAATATTTAAACTTTTTTTTCCCCCTCTGTCATAACATGCAAATATTACCTAATTTCGACATCCATTAGGCTCAGGAAAATTTAAAATTGGATTCGGACTTGTGCTGTTTCTGCACTCAACTGGTTTTTAGTCAGCTGAAAACTTGGAAAAAGGTAATCATTCAAATCAAATCAAAGCAAATCAAATCACCATTTATTGTCTAACCCTATTTATGGTATACAAAAGTCAAGAACATGAATTTAGGAGAAAAAAAAGTGCTTTGCTTGCAGAAAATTATGGAGTTGAAAATCTAACACTGAAGCTGGAATAACTATTTTTTAGAAAACCACCCCCTAGGGCAGGGCAGGTGGCCAATAATACTGTTAAAATAGATCATTCTCCACCATTGATTCATTGTCGTGTGTCGACCATGGATCATTGTCGCCCATCGTTCGAAAAAGAAGCCCCGTATCTACGAAACTACTCAACAGACTAACGTCATTCTTGCCTCCAACACGCGTCTTGCCTTTCTAAGCTTATTTTCATCTAAAACGATCTTTCGCATTTTTGTGACTGAAGTGGTTTCTCCACTCTCCTATTCAATTATACCAGTTTCAAAATAATGGCAATGTAACGCAGGCTTTTTACAAGCATAAATATTCTAGATATTGAAACCAAAAGCAACTTACTTCGTCGTACAAATGAAAAATACGTAAAACCGAACGCAGCAAACCTTAATATAAGTTTCACAGACAGCTGAAAAACATTTTTTTTGGCCCCTTTCTCCTTTACAGAAGGGAGAATAGGTTCTTGATTATAAATTTCCACATTATCCGTCTGGGTAAACATGGGAAATTTATATATAAGCACTTATATGCGTTCTAAAAACATGTGCACAGACTTTACTTAGACGGGGAATTTAATTCGAGTTCACTGTCCAATTCAGCCATGACCTTTGCAAACCAGGCCTGCTGGCTCAAATATTGAGTCATCCTATGTAGGCCGAATTGAGACGTAAAATTAAAAGTTGGATAGCAATATTATGATTGTGGTTGCTTATCATCAGTTTATAAAATTTATTATTTCTCCCATTTATCATGATTTATTATTGATTACGGATTAAATAGGATACTAAAAATGCATTTAGAAATTGTGATTGCAGCTCCAATGTTTAATACTTATATATATATATTACAGGGGCGTAGCCAGGGGGGGATATCGGGATATATCCCCCCCCCCCCGAAATTTTTGGATTAGTGATGAAATTCCGTCTATTTATACACATATAAGTTCATATCCCCCCCGAAAATTTTTCCAGGCGCATATCCCCCCCCGAAAAATTTTCCTGGCTACGCGCCTGTATATATATATATGTAATGTATAGAAAGGTAATTTGGGTTTTACTAGTTTGGGTATTGTTCAAGCGGTACTTTCACTGTAAGTTTTGCTTTTCTGTCTTACTTGCCACGCGCGCTCTGGAGCTATGTTTTATTTATTTTGTTATTTGTCAGACATCAGGCCGTCGATTCTGAGTTCTTTAGAGTGTACACGTGTCCCCACGCCTTTGTAGCCCGGATGCGGGTCATGTTGGTAAATGTGTGTGGTTCGATTAGAGATAAGAGAGAGGCGGAGTTATGTCTTCGCAAACCACGTGGTGTGGTGAGCGTAAATACACCCGCACATCGAAAATCGAGAGACTTCTGCCACTGGGACTGCTTAATGAGTCCACGCTGATTTTTGTACCCGTCTCCCCTCTCCTCTTCTCACTCTATGTCGTAACTTAAAGATAATGTTTAATAAACCGTTTTACCTGCCTTAACTCTGGAACTTTACTGGAATATCTGACGTCTCATCCTAACTAATATTATAAATGCGAAAGTGAGTTTGTTTGTTTGTTTGTATATGACGCTTTCACGCCTAAACCGCTGAATCGATTAGGATGCATTTTGGTTTAGATATACAGGGAACCCTAGAGTTGGTTATAGGCTAATTAGAATTTTAGATTTTTAATTACTTTTTAATTATTAATTAAAAACCGTTTTTACGTTGCCAAGCTTGGCGAGTTTCGCCCGTATCAATCAAATGATTCATGTTTTGAGCTAACAAGAATGCTATAGCTTCAATAAAGAAGCGCGTGCGTGCATCTGAAAAACATTAATTTCCACGGAAATTATCACAGTTTTATGCCAAATATATGTATCTATCAATAATAATAAAAATGAATGTTCTCCAGACAAATCTACAGAAAGCAGAGCTTTGAAAATTTGAGCATAGAAGCCCATGACTGTGCACCTGAGGCTCAGAATGTTGAAATTTTAAATACTTTTCTAATTATTAATTAAAAATCGTTTTATCGCCCGCACAAAATGATTTATGCTTTTGAAATAAAGCTGAAATTCTATTTTCAGATAAACATGCATTTGAAAAACATGAAATGGTATGGAAATTATGTGATTTTACGCCAAATTAAAAAGCATTAGAAAGAAAAGTCCAAATGTGTTTCTTAAACTTCATAAATTTCCAAATCCTACCAATAATATAAAAACTAGGCTATTCGAGCCTCGTATATATATATATATATATATATATATATATATATAATTTTAACTTTTGTTCTGAGGATATATTCTTAAGCACTGATAAATTTGATAAAATGATGATGAGCAACCAGAATTTTATTTTTATTTTACAAATCTTCAGTTTATACCTAAATCGGCCTACTTAGGATGACGTATTCCTTAAGTCAGCAGGCCTTAGTTGCGAAGGTCACGATTCAGCTGGGCAGGAAGAAAAAAAACACAACTCGCAGGCGGCACACGGTTGAGTCAAGCAGACAGTTATTCTTCGGAACACAAATGCAAATAAAATCGCGATTCGTTTGTCGTTTCAGTTTCGGAATTGCTTGAAAGATACAGTACCGCGCTGACCATGGCCAGCGCCTGTGTGTGAAACAAATGAAGCGCCTCTCGGGGATTATTACCTGTCCCTCTACCCCCACCCCCACCCCCCAAAAAGAGTGAGTTTTTAAACACATTTCCGTGGTAGCCCATTGGTTAAGGCGTTGGACTCGTAGCCGGAAGGTTGCGGGTTCGATACCGGCGTACCACTAAAGACCACCGTGTACATGCGGTGTACGTGCACGTTAAGTCCGTGGTTCCGAAAGTCCTCTGGGCGGTCGTTAGCAGTTTTCGAGGGGTGCCAATACCCAGACAGAACATAAGCTTAAATCAAGCTTGAGATTTGGCTTGGCGATGCAAGGTTGGCTTAAGCTGGATTTTCACTTGCAAAGTGCGGTGATGGCGCCATCTGTGAAAGAGAATGGACATTAATTGTCTAGCGTCCTCAAATTTGTTGAAAGTTCGTAAAAGATGTGTTTTAACGGGGATGGGTTTTTTATTACCAGTGCCATATTACCGGCAGGGCAAACGGGGCAACTGCCCAGGGCCTACAGATTTTAGGGCCTAAAAATCTTACATCTTACACTTTTGTAATTTTAAAATAAAATTACAAAGGATAAAAAAAAATCCAGAAGTTAAATAATTTTTTTAATTATAAAGTATGAACAATGAAAATAATTCAAATTTACATTTGTATAAATTAATTTGAACTTATTTTTAATTCTTCGAAATGCTCTATATCGATATAGCATACCAATATATGTAGGAAAATAACTAACCACATTTGTAAAGAGAATTTTTAGCGTTAAAAAATAGCAAAAATTTTCAATTATTTGTTATTATAAGAAATATTTACAAAAATGACTAAAGTGTTTGTATTCCATACATGTTATGTTAGCAACTGTGATATAGCATTTCGAAGTAACGTTTAACTATCTGTTTCTTTGATTTCAGATTACTTAACACAAAATTTATGTTAAGTAAGTAAACCCATTCTATATTTCCAAATATGAAAATTCTTCAAAATAAAATACAATTATACTACGAAATTGATTTCAAAATCAGTCGTTTGTCTCGATTTTGGCCAGCGGCAGTATTGCTCATGAGTGTTGCGAAAGTTTTAAAACATGTGTTTCTCTGAAGTTTATATTATGTTTATTTCCCTATTAGTAGAGTCTCTAAATCACACATAAAATTATTTTAATTTTGATGCATCCCATTGAAAATAAAAAAAAACAAATAACATATCGCCCACTTATCAATCTGGCCAGAAAACCGCTTAATAATTCACTTCAAACTTTAGTCATAGCTGCACAAGGCTCTGGTGGCTGAATGGATAACGCGCTCGGCTACTAATCGAAAGGTCCCGGGTTCTATTCTAGCCACGGGCACTCGATGGAAACAGATTAAAATAACTTGAAATTACAGCATAGAGGGGGAAAATGCGCGGAAAAATAAAGTATGTGGGGCGCGGCGCCCCGTGTATTTAGAATTTTTTTTTGAAAATTTTTTAAGCTTGAAATTAAGCTTGAAATGTCAAGCTTAATGCAAGCTGGGCAAGTGTAAACTAGAACACTTGATTCAAGCTTGCATCAAGCTTACACGACTGGAATTTTCAAGCTTAATTCAAGCTTATTGACTTGATAAATCAAGCTTGCTGCAAGTTTGATGTGCTGTCTGGGTAGACAGAAGTCCTCCACCTTCTGATGAGGTTCCAAATTGTGGCGGGAAATTCCGGGAAGGACGTATAGGTAGCTCTAAGAGACACATTCAGTGACGCGAGCTGTCCTCTCCTGGCAAATAAATCATACCCCTACCCCTTAAAAAAAAACAACACTTTTGAACTTACTTTATTTGTAATATTGTTTGATCGTAAAAAGTGTAATTACCTGCTAGATACTAGAGAAATCAACAGTCAAACCAAATAATGAAGAAAATAACCTACTTTTTCAACAAACATATTTAATTCGAGCAGGGCTCGAAATAAGTCTTGGCGACTACTAAAAATGCCGTGAGACTAAACCAAATAGCCTCGATGTTCAACAGCTCTCGCGACAAGTTTAGCTTTATTTAAAACTTTTTACTTTCCGAACATGTACCATGTAAGGAAAGTATTGTAATCATGAAAAAATTCGACTTCGAGGTTTTGGTGTATTGACACGTTTTCAGGTCTTCTGAATTCAATTATGCTATTTTTGTGTGTGTGAGCAAATTAGGACTCCGTCCTGTACGTCACTATGTGATTTTGTGCTTCAGTTGTGGACTCAGGGTCAACAAGGGTTAATCTAAGAGTGTTTTTTTCTTTCTAATGGCCAGGTCAGCGCCTATTGTTGTCTAGACTTGACCTCTACAAGGGCAAGAGATGTTGATAATTTCATTATAGGGGCGCCAAATAGGCAGACCAACGTTGCCCCTATGAGTGGTCTCCTAATTTTGAATCCATTCCAGATGACAGACCTAGCACCTGGATTGGCATCCCCAGAGGTATGGTTCGAACAAAGCGGACTATTGAAGCCGCGACAGATTTTACGTGCACCAGCTCTCTTTAGCGTGCACGGTCCACAGCAGACTCGGTCGAGAGAGGAGTTCACCCTCCCAAGGACTGTCCAAGCCGGTGCTGCTTCACTTTCGGTGTTCTAATGGGGACCGAGTTTAATCGACCGATCTGCTGCCGGACTAATCTAAAGGTTGAAAATAATCTTTCAGTGGATGCTGAATGAGCTGCGATAACTAGTCAGCCAATTCAAAAAGTCATAAAATCTTTAATATTCTCATTTGTAGAACGATTTTTCCAAAATACTCTGCCAATGTGTGCGGAGCTAGTTTTTTATTACGTCATTCATAAACACTGATGATGGATATATTTGTTTTTTTTTTAATTCCGAAAGTTTAGAAAAAGTAAAAAAAGAACTTAGTAAATTCGATATATTGCTCTTTCTTACGACCATCCATGGGTAGTCACTTGAATTCGGCAGTTCGTTAACACGGAAACAGCGATGACCACCGTTGCTCTTTCATGTTTAACCTTTTAACGCGTAGTGTTCCCGCTCTGGGAACACTAAACTCTGACGTTTTGACTGTTGCCAGTCACGAAAAATAGATTGGATTTCTATAAAAAGAGTTGCGGGTGACAGCTCCACGAGAATCCTTTACTTTTTAGCACGTCATTTCCCGTAAAAAAGATGTCACGATTATTTTTAACAGCATTGACATCTGCTGAAAAATGGAAGAATGCGAGAAAAGCTGGATAGATTGCCCAATGCTGAAAAAGGGGCAGCCGTTGCCATCGCTAGACTTAACAACCATAGAAAGATGGCGGACGATTGAAACGTTCATCGCGTGCCACAGATCTAGAGACCCTTTTTTGACGCAGCTGGCTGTGCCGCACAGCACGATGAACGTTTCGATCGTCCGCCATCTTGCTGGTAGTTAAGTCAAGCGATGGCAACGGCTGCCCAGCTTTGGGAAAGGGTTGCGCCTCAAAGAGTAATCATTACGGCACAGTATGAAGAAAGATTGGATTAATTCAAATCAAAATAAATTATTGCAACATTCCCAATTTTAACTTCCATCATCAACGATTCCATTTTAACAAAAGGTGCTGATAGTTTTACCACAGACTTAGGGATGCGTAGGTAAAACTATCCCCAAAAATTTTATGCCCCCTGCCTGACCCCCCCCCCCCGAAAAAAAATCTCTAATACAACTCGCTGGCTTTGTCCTGCAGCTCCTAGAATAAATCTGCTTGTTAAATTAAATTATAAGCATAAATATTTATTATTATTTTTTTTTTAAGTCTGTTTAGTCTTGTGCACAGAATCAAGAGTTTGGCAAAAACTAACATTCAACTAACAACTAAAACTAGAACTAATTAGTTGACAGGTGAATGAAAACTACACTAATTATTGTTACTTGAGTTGAAAGTTCAACTAATACTACAGAAATAAATAGCTTAGCCCGAATTTTATTTCGGGTTGGGGGGGGGGTGCTGTGTATTAAAATTGTAAGCTAAGTTTAAGTTTTAAGCTAAACATGAAATTGTAAGCTAAGTAAAGGGTCACATTTCTGGGGGGCTGCAGCTCCCTCAGTCAGCGGCGGCTCGTGGGTTATTTAAATGGTTCACAAACAAAAATTCGAAAATTAAATATGCAGATACGACGCACCTTACAAGTTAAAATAGATTTGCATTTCCAGCAGTTAAGGAAAACAATGCATGCAACTGAAAGAAAACAAGTCATCTTTGGTCTTACATTTCGTCACCAAGATAAGTTTTAGCAAAAGTGTTGTCTTGATTTTTATTTCATTTTTTCAAAGGATAATATTGAAAAATGTCATTGCTTTAGCTCCGAAACACTTATTTTACTCCATCTTAATTATTGACACTAGTTCGTAAAAAATACTGTAGTGAAAAATGATAAAAATAAAGAAAATAATAAGAAAATGAAAAAAAATGGATTAACTAACCGAACACAACAAACCAAGGGAGAATCCGGAAGAGATAACGGCAAAAAAAAAATCGTCCGTGAGCACACTAAAAATGTGCGAACGGAGTGATATCAGCAGCGCCTTACTTCTCCCGCAACTCTCTCCGCGTCTTTTCTCAGAGAGCGGTTCAGAAGGCCATTGGGCCGATCGCACGTGCGAGCGACGAAATACTATGCTGTAGTAACCTACGATACAGTGCGTTAGCTATAATAAGCGTATTTAATAATAGAGGGAGGATGGGTGGGGAGAGTAAAACTCACGTTTTAAATTCACAAAAATCTAGAAGTGTACTTAATATTTTGTTTTTAAATTTAATTTGTTAATGTGTTTATTTTTCAGTTTTTCCTCTGGGGGTTCACTTGCTCAAATGTAGGAGCCGCCAATGCCCTCAGCACCCCCCACCCCCCGGCTACGCGCCCGATAGAAGCCAAATTAGTTTTAGTTAAATTAACGGCCAGCGATCTATTTTTAGCCCGTCGCGAAATTTGTAAGTCACTCAAATACTCAAGCATTTGTTTATTTTCCTAGTTTAATTTCTTGAATAATAAATTTGATTTCCACAAAACACTCAGCGATAACAAGTTTAAATGAGAATATTTCCCCGTCTTATTCACATATTTAGAAAGAAGATTTACGTTCTTCATACCACACAAATGTCGGAAATTTATTTATCACTTCTGGCATCAACATAAATTTGAGAATGTGCTGAAAAAAGTTGGGCGCTAATGGGTTAAACAGAAAACTAAAACTTAGTTAGTTGAGCCGAGCCTGTTGGACCGTCAAGTAAGAACTACTTTAGTTGAAAATTTATTTTCTTTCAATTAACAGCTTTTATTTAGGAGTATTTAGTTTGACTAACATTTTAGTTAATGATGCCTAATTCTGCGCAGCATTACGTGCTAAATAGGTCTCGGATTCATTCGAAAATATTGAACAAAATAGTCTTATAAATAAAAATAATTAAATAATTTTGTTGGGAAGGACCTTTCGTAAAAAAAAAAAAGAAAAATTTATCTTTTTTTAAAGGTGCTTTACCTCAGTGCCATTGTTAAGACTTTTTCAGGGGGGGGGGATGTCGATAAATTGCCAAGTCAAATATCAGTTTTTACCAACTTATTAATGACTATGTCATTTTAAATCTCACCCCCTTTATTGAAAATTCTCCGAAAAATGTGTCCCCTAAAAAGCTACATAAAAATGCGACATAATTTTACATATATTTAAATACTATTAGTTCACAGCTTTTATCTATTGTTAAAATATTTCGTAAGCTGCAGAATATGCATCACATGCATTTTTCAATAAATAGGTTACACTCATAAAAATTTCAACATAGGGTTACCAGGCGAAATACACGAAAGATGAGCGATAAAATGACATAGACAATTAATATCGTTTTAATATGGCAATAATGAAACTAAAAAATTAGGGGAGTTCTGGGGGGAGGTCTCGAACAGCCTAGTTATTTTTTTTATCAACTATATTGCCACCTTTTTACTTTTGCCAACTGGGTTGCGTAATTTTGCCAAGTGTACCAGAAATAGAAAATAAATTATAGTTTTTGTTGAATTTTTAAAACTAATTTTGCCAACTAGGTATTTAATTTTGCCAAGTATAATAGAATTTTGGGAGTTTTTTTGGGTGGGAGGGGTGGAAAGACCCTCCCACCACCCTTTAGCAAGGGCCCTGCTTTACCTGATCTCTTAACCCATTTGTGCCTGGATATTTTTGCGACTTTCTTCGATTTTTACTGATAACAGAAATAATAGATAAATTTCGGATGTCAACTTCTTGAACAAGGGATGATTTCTTTTAAAATCATTATGCATAAAAATCGAAATATTAACATGCTACTGGGTCATGTTAAAATATTTTGTAGAGTTGAGGCTCGATACTCGTAAATAAAGGCTAGGAAAAATAAATAACGTTTTCGACTAATAGCGAAAATGCCGTCCCAAAAAAGGGACACTAGGCATAAATGGGTTAAAATTTAGAGTAAATATCAGTTGACTTACTTTGCTTTCAGTTCCGTCAAACCAGGTGCCAATCCGTATGTGTGCCACTTGCTTGAAGTGAGTGCAAAAAAAGACGGTGTCGTCTTTTGCTTTGCTTTATCTCTTTCCATCGACGACGAAAAATCTCGATATCGGAGCACGAGAAAAATCAATCCCTATCAGTTGTTGAAAAAAGGTTACGTAATGATGATAATAATAATAATACGTTAAAAAGAAAATGATGCTGCGAACAAGTAGCCATTCTTTACTTGCTTGGCCCGCCTGCTTATAACAGACTTTCGTTTAGGGGTAAGTTTCTAATGAACGGAGGTTTTTGTATTGCAGGAAGCCTCGTTTCAAATGACTAGTTCCCACGAAGCGATTTTTCTTTCTTTTTTACCGAAAAATGGAAAACAACCTCCGTACCAAAAAAAAATCCCAATTAGCTAAATTAATGTTAATTAGCTAAATGTATCAAATACGAAATTTCAGCCTTTCATCATAAAACGTCTGAGAGATATTTTATTACAAAGACTAGGCGAAAAAGCCCGTTGTGGAGGGTTGATTACACTCAACATATTTA
>JAWZYV010019461.1:0-23285 GCA_038373885.1 Cheiracanthium punctorium
GTCTTCCTTTGCGATCATGTAGTATTCGTCCTTAAGCGCTTCGAATTTCTGCTGTATAGTAAGCAAAATATCCAATTGAGCCTGAAGTTCAGGAATGTCCATGTTTTCTTGCCCTTCTGTGAGGACATTATTTAATTTCGTCAGCTGGCTTTTGATGCCGCCGCGCTTTCGGTTTAGCGCTGTAATATCAGTCATCTTAGCGATCTGAATTTATTACATTAAACTCAATCAAAGCGTATAAGATTACTTATTCCATAGGATCCGGTTTACCTCCGGGTCGCTAAGGACTAAAATGTGCGGAGGTTGCGTTAGTAAAGAGGCAAATGGACTGTAAAATGCGAAATACGTTTTATTGATGCGTGTTACTGCGTAGCGTCGCGTACAAGAGAGTATGTTGCGAGGAAAAACATTGCAAGTAGAAGGGTTGCCAAAATGGCGTGATTACAAAGTGCGCCAAGAACGGCGTTTGATGGCCAAGGATGTACATTGCAAAGACGGAACATGATTCCATCAACCTTTCAAGTTATTAGGCAAGTTGGAGTGTATAGGCTGATTAATTTTATTTTTTACCAACTATGCGAAAAATTCCAGAGCTGGGAATCGAACCCAGGACTGCCGCATAACGTGCGGGTGCTCTACTACTGAGCTACTCTGGGACGATTCCCAGATGAAATTTATCGCATTAGAGCCGTTGGCATTTATCATCTTCATCTGCAAACCACAGATGGAACAGATGAAACAATTAATTCGCGACAACTCCATTACGCCGCGGATATTATACATTTTAGAAAGTGATCTCACTCGAGTATAGCTTGGATAGCGATTTTTTATTTTACAATTGCGATTCCTGAATCAACCCAGTCTTCGAGTGCTCTATCTACCTGGGACGTTCCAATGTTTGCTGAGGTTGCTTTATCATCTCCGAGGACTGCAATTAATTTTACGCCGAATTATTTTTATGATTCCATCAACTATTAGCGCAACAAAATTCCAGAGCTGGGAATCGAACCCAGGACTGCCGCATAACGTGCGGGTGCTCTACTACTGAGCTACTCTGGGACGATTCCCAGATGAAATTTCTCGCATTAGAGCCGTTGGCATTTATCATCTTCATCTGCAAACCACAGATGGAACAGATGAAACAATTAATTCGCGGCAACTCCATTACGCCGCGGATATTATACATTTTTAGAAAGTGATTCCATCAACCTTTCAAGTTATTAGGCAAGTTGGAGTGTAGAGGCTGATTAATTTTATTTTTTACCAACTATGCGAAAAATTCCAGAGCTGGGAATCGAACCCAGGACTGCCGCATAACGTGCGGGTGCTCTACTACTGAGCTACTCTGGGACGATTCCCAGATGAAATTTCTCGCATTAGAGCCGTTGGCATTTATCATCTTCATCTGCAAGCCACAGATGGAACAGATGAAACAATTAATTCGCGACAACCCTATTACGTCGCGAATATTATACATTTTTAGAAAGTGATTCCATCAACCTTTCAAGTTATTAGGCAAGTTGGAGTGTATAGGCTGATTAATTTTATTTTTTACCAACTATGCGAAAAATTCCAGAGCTGGGAATCGAACCCAGGACTGCCGCATAACGTGCGGGTGCTCTACTACTGAGCTACTCTGGGACGATTCCCAGATGAAATTTCTCGCTTTAGAGCCGTTGGCATTTATCATCTTCATCTGCAAACCACAGATGGAACAGATGAAACAATTAATTCGCGACAACTCCATTACGCCGCGAATATTATACATTTTTAGAAAGTGATTCCATCAACCTTTCAAGTTATTAGGCAAGTTGGAGTGTATAGGCTGATTAATTTTATTTTTTACCAACTATACGAAAAATTCCAGAGCTGGGAATCGAACCCAGGACTGCCGCATAACGTGCGGGTGCTCTACTACTGAGCTACTCTGGGACGATTCCCAGATGAAATTTCTCGCATTAGAGCCGTTGGCATTTATCATCTTCATCTGCAAACCACAGATGGAACAGATGAAACAATTAATTCGCGACAACTCCATTACGCAGCGGATATTATACATTTTTAGAAAGTGATTCCATCAACCTTTCAAGTTATTAGGCAAGTTGGAGTGTATAGGCTGATTAATTTTATTTTTTACCAACTATGCGAAAAATTCCAGAGCTGGGAATCGAACCCAGGACTGCCGCATAACGTGCGGGTGCTCTACTACTGAGCTACTCTGGGACGATTCCCAGATGAAATTTCTCGCATTAGAGCCGTTGGCATTTATCATCTTCATCTGCAAACCACATATGGAACAGATGAAACAATTAATT
Source organism: Cheiracanthium punctorium (assembly GCA_038373885.1). Taxonomy (NCBI): domain Eukaryota; kingdom Metazoa; phylum Arthropoda; class Arachnida; order Araneae; family Cheiracanthiidae; genus Cheiracanthium; species Cheiracanthium punctorium. The sequence continues at coordinate 2,316 of JAWZYV010019461.1, forward strand.
CGCGACAGCTCCATTACGCCGCGGATATTATACATTTTTAGAAAGTGATTCCATCAACCTTTCAAGTTATTAGGCAAGTTGGAGTGTATAGGCTGATTAATTTTATTTTTTACCAACTATGCGAAAAATTCCAGAGCTGGGAATCGAACCCAGGACTGCCGCATAACGTGCGGGTGCTCTACTACTGAGCTACTCTGGGACGATTCCCAGATGAAATTTTTCGCATTAGAGCCGTTGGCATATATCATCTTCATCTGCAAACCACAGATGGAACAGATGAAACAATTAATTCGCGACAACTCCATTACGCCGCGGATATTATACATTTTTAGAAAGTGATTCCATCAACCTTTCAAGTTATTAGGCAAGTTGGAGTGTATAGGCTGATTAATTTTATTTTTTACCAACTATGCGAAAAATTCCAGAGCTGGGAATCGAACCCAGGACTGCCGCATAACGTGCGGGTGCTCTACTACTGAGCTACTCTGGGCCTAATAACTTGAAAGGTTGCCTAATAACTTGAAAGGTTGATGGAATCACTTTCTAAAAATGTATAATATCCGCGGCGTAATGGAGCTGTCGCGAATTAATTGTTTCATCTGTTCCATATGTGGTTTGCAGATGAAGATGATAAATGCCAACGGCTCTAATGCGAGAAATTTCATCTGGGAATCGTCCCAGAGTAGCTCAGTAGTAGAGCACCGCACGTTATGCGGCAGTCCTGGGTTCGATTCCCAGCTCTGGAATTTTTCGCATAGTTGGTAAAAAATAAACTTAATCAGCCTATACACTCCAACTTGCCTAATAACTTGAAAGGTTGATGGAATCACTTTCTAAAAATGTATAATATCCGCTGCGTAATGGAGTTGTCGCGAATTAATTGTTTCATCTGCTCCATCTGTGGTTTGCAGATGAAGATGATAAATGCCAACGGCTCTAATGCGAGAAATTTCATCTGGGAATCGTCCCAGAGTAGCTCAGTAGTAGAGCACCCGCACGTTATGCGGCAGTCCTGGGTTCGATTCCCAGCTCTGGAATTTTTCGCATAGTTGTTAAAAAATAAAATTAATCAGCCTATACACTCCAACTTGCCTAATAACTTGAAAGGTTGATGGAATCACTTTCTAAAAAAGGCACTCGAAGTGTTTTGGAATGGAGGGAAAGGAGTGCTTGAAACAATCCCATATTAGTCCGTGACAGATCACATGGCAGACATGAATAGATCGATGCCGGACTAAAATCAGCATAGGTGAGCGTACTAGCCTACGTATCATTCAGACGTAGCTATTGGAAAATTAATTTAAAACCTATTGGAATGGACAAGTTTTTGGAAATTTTGCCTTTTTATAGCTAAGACAGTGTTTGCAGAATCGCCGATTAAATAACTTAGCGAAGCCGCCCGGTTGTGTAGTGGCTAGTGAACCGTTTTATCACACGGCGGGTCTGGGTTTGATTCCCGGTTAATTTTAATGAATATTTAATTTTGCATTTTTTCACCGCTTTTTTAATATGTAATTCTTTTTTGTGTATATTGTTTATTAACTTCACAAATGGGCGATATTGAAGGATTCAGATAGTTTTAATTCTATCCGTTCTAACTTTAAATCAGTTACAGATTGGACACGATTATTATGTTAATTTATGCTCCACATGAGCTCAGCTATTACCCCTCTAAAAGTTTTCGGCATAATGAGGAATCACCCTGTATTTATATATATATACATATATTTATTTATTTATTTATGTGTGTGTGTTCCTGCACAGGGCGATTATATGGTGATAGACATACCTTTTCGGGAGCGCAGGTTACCGAAAAGGTATGTCTTCTTTATATGCCTGTTCGTAATGATTTTCGAAGAATTGTCGTAGAACAGAATTTCATAAACGATCGACCTCCGAAAATTTTGCCAGTAAATGAAAAAAATATTCAAAGATTTTGAATTTTTTCAAGTTCTTTCATTAAAAGACCGTTTTGAATTTTCTGATAAAAGACGGGAAATTTCATTATAACTTTAATACTTCTTTAACCCTCTCGTTACCCTGAACCTCATATGAGGCTCCTATTTCAAATAGCAACATTTAGAGAGAAAACAATTGAATTTAGTATTTTTTTCTTTCAGTGATATCAATATCATTCATTGAAAGTATATGAGGCTCTTAACTAGATGCATAAATCGTGCCTAGATTGCAGTACTAGTCCATTTAGATCATTTTTTACAGTTTTCGATTCATTGTTTCAGGACAAAAATTAAGAAAATATACACGCTGCTTTTTACCGTTTTTTATTCTTTTTAAGGTAAGTATAGTTTTTTTTTCTTATTCCTCAACCTTTATCAAATATGTGCATCCTTTTAAATTAATTTTAGCATAACAAAATGCTTCGAAAATGCAGAAATTATTATTAGAAAAATTATTATTATCGCCATTAATCGACAAATATTAATCGACATTAGAAAAAAATGTTTTTGCATGATTTATAATAGTATTTCAGATGCATTAAATGCTAGACAGATTTGTTTTCTCTGATTTTTCATAATTCGGTGACGAGAGGGTTAAAACAGATTAATAACAGGTACTTTAAAATGACATTCGAGACCAGACCCCACATTGATGGTATTCTTAACCGTCTTTAAGTAAATTACTGACCACCGGAGTTCGTGTCTTGACCGTAGAATCTGTGAAGTTTCAAAGAACAATATTTATTACAGACCGTAATAGCTTAGAACCTTCATTTTAGATGAAGACAAACATCACAAAACAACAGCTACACACGAAAATTATTCCATGTACGTACGAGAATTTCCTTAAGGTCAATTTGTTAATCTGAAATTAAAAGCAAGATACAAGACATCGCAGACTGAGCTACACCTTCCCCTTAACCCTTTAACGCGCGGTGTCCTCGCCGTGAGGACACCAAACTCTTGACGTTTTGACTGTTGCCAGTCACGAAGAATAGATTGGATTTCTATAAAAATAGTTGCGGGGGACATAGCTCCAGGAGAATCCTTTACAGCTCGTCATTTCCCGTAAAATAATGGTCACGATTATTTTTAACAGCACTGACATCTGCTGAAAAATGGAAGAATGCGGGAACAGCCGGATAGATTGCCCAATGCTGAAAAGAGGGCAGCCGTTGCCATCGCTCGACTTAACTACCAGCAAGATGGTGGACGATCGAAACGATCATCGCGTGCCACAAATCTAGAGACCAGCTGGCTGTGCAGCACAGCCAGCTGTCGTCAGAAAAGGGTCTCTAGATCTGTGGCACGCGATGAACGTTTCGATCGTCCGCCATCTTGCTGGTAGTTGAGTCGAGCGATGGCAACGGTTGCCCTTTTTCCGGCATTGGGAAAGGGTTGCGCCTCAAAGGGTTAACGTTGAAAGGGATTTGTAGTTACAAACGCTAAGGAAAAAGAGAAACTGATATCTTGAAGCGATAAAATCGAATACTGAATCCATTATATTTAAGAATTATTATTGTTATTATAATTTAATTTTTTTTTTATCATTCAGGTGGGGATGTTTCAAAGTGGGAGGAGCTTACATCATTTACCAGCTACCAAAGCAATATTTAAAAATTTTAATTTTATCAAAAATAATTTTCTTAAAACTGAATTTCGACAGCTAGTGATTTTAGATAGCAAATTTCTAATTCGTCTGATTCATTGAATAAGTAAATTCATTATAAATTAAAAGGGTATTTTGAACTACTGCTAACAGAGGCGTAACCAAAAGAATAAGCCAGATAAAAACCATCACTATTTCAAACTTTTCTTAAAACCTGTGTGAACTTTTATACCACGCAAAGGATATAAAAAATAATTAATAAAATGATATTTTTGCAGTGAAAAAAAAAATCTATTATATATCTTATTTTATAATCATCGTATTAGAAACAAATGCATGAATGTTTCATGTATAAAGTAGCAAGTATATACTTGCATAAGCGCCTGATGAATCAACAATAGAAAACGAATACTTTAGAGATATTGGAAGAATAAAAATACTTATATTTTCTTTTCAGTACTTTTTTAAATTTTTAATTGCAGAAAATTTAATGTAAAGTTTAAGAAAATACAGGAGAATGGAGTACACGTTCTGAGAGATTTACTTTCCTATGATTGCTTTCAAGTTATAAAACATACAGAATAATCTTCAGAAAAAAATGAGAGATTTATATTTAAAATAGGCTCCAAAAAAATTGCTGTAGATTCGTGGCGGCTGCAGAATATCTGTTTTTGTCTGATAGTCCCGCCTGATAGCTCACCGTTGGGGAAAAAAGAAAGAAAAAAAACTATAAAATAATCAAATTTGCTAATTATTATTTTAATAACTTCTATCTATCTTAAGTGATTCTATAAAAGATGGAAAGAAATCAGCAAAAAAGGACCATGTTTCATCTGAGAAAAGCTGTACTGAGTATGCCGACCAGATAAGCATAAACCTAAGAGCGCTAATCCTTACCCCGATAACACAAAGACAAACAACAGAAATCCGCTGGTTTCCTCATTCAGGATATTCATGCATCCACTGGATGATGCCGTCTGCTACGTAGCTGGACGTAGGATGTCCAGTGGGTATCACAATGTCACACTTATTTATGTCTACAGGATGTCCGATGGGACGCTGACAGGACCTTACACCGGATGTTTACAAGTCAATTTGATACGATAGACGGCCTGCAAATGTCCGATAGGACTATCGCAGGACCTTTATAGAACATTGCCAGTTTAACCACTGGATGTTTACAGGCCCAGTTTGATACGATAGACGGCTTGCAAATGTCCGATAGGACTATCGCAGGACCTTTATAGAACATTGCCAGTTTAATCACTGGATGTTTACAGGCCTACAATTTGATCTAACAGATGATCTACAAATATCCCTCTGGATATTTGCAGGGCTCTTATTTAACTCTCAAAAATAACTATTGGGTGTTTATAACCTTTACACTGTAGATATCCCATTAGAAATTTATAGAATCAATTTACTGCATTTATTACATTTAATTTTGCTATTAATGTGGTAAGTAAAATACTGCCACATTAGCAGCATAATTAAATATCTTATAAATACTGTAAATTGATTTTTTAATGTCCAATGGGATATCAACAGTATAAAGTTTTAAACATCCAATAATTATTTTTGGCAACGCTCTATAAAAGTGCAATTTCCCAGCAGGATATTTGTAGCTCAACTATTGGTATTTAGTTACTAAAAATTTGTTTAAGTATACTTTACTTTGATATACTACAGCTTACTGAAGAAATGAGAAAATTTTTGTAGTCTAAAAAAAGCACACACTTTCTTAGTACATAAATGTTTAGTTGTGAATTTCAGTTTGAAATTAATAACCTTCAAATTCACTAGTTCCTTGCTTTTCATGTTATTAAAAATAAAGCTTAAATTGTTTTTTCTTTGGTAGGGCTAATTTAAGAAATGCTTGTGTAACCTACACAAAATTTAAAATAAAGCAAAATGCTGACCTAAAGCAAATTTAATTACTTTAGGAGAGGTTAATTTATATAAATTACACATAAAAAAGCTTAATGCAAAATTTTGTAAACAATATAATTTAAATACTAATCAATGATTTCAGCTGCTGTATAAAATTTTTCATAAAGGCTAATAAGTTAATTACTAGAATCTGGATGAATAATTAACGTTGTAAAAATAAAACAATATTTCAATTAAAAACAGTCCTTGTGAATTAGAAATTACAAGATTATAGAAACGTTAAATTTGAAAAAGAGTCAAGTTGCAATTTTGTACGACAGAGGAAGAACAACTGAAATATACTCCTTTTCCTACTCTGAATTCTAAGAGAATTGGGCATTAAAATAAATCAGACAATTTATGAAAAAAAAAAAAAAAATCAAGAATGGCTTTAAAGAAAAGAAAAATCAGACGTACCTTTTGCTCAAGTTAATAGAAATGCCTGAAAATAATTAGCATAAGAACAACGAAATTTTTTGAAACTCAATTTATTTATTGTTCGTCATTTATTTTTACATATATATTATTCTCTCTTTGGCATGACACAATGACGTTTTTACATATTTAATGTTTGAACATGTTTGTGATGGGTATTCTTTACAAAATAAGTCATGACACCATGGCAGAGTATGGAATTCTTCTCCAACTAGGTTTAACACACCTATTCAGTCAGTCATCACACACAGCACCTGAAAAAATGGTTAAAAATGCTGTTAATATATCTATAAATAAACAACTAGCATTTAATGCACATATGCTTTTGGCTGAATGATTTGAAACAGGTATTTTATTTTACATTTTATTATGCTTACAGCCAGATATCATCAAGAATCATCAATTCAACAGTTTGGTAAAACACACATTTGCTGCGATTTTATGAGGAAGTCTTTATTTTGCGAAGAGAAGAAAAGATTATTTAAGAGAAAAGTTCAAAAGTTTTTTTTTTTTTTTTTTTTTTTTTTTTTGAGACAATTAACTTCTAAAAATAAATAGCTCTTATGAAAGATAATTTTTAAATAACTGAAAGGTGAGTGTGAGTCCTAAATATATACTTCTTTTTAATTACAGATCTTTAAAAAGTATGTTCCAAACTATAAAGCTAACTTTGAACATGCATGACATGCATCTACCATCTTTGGTACACATACCGCCCTTTCCTGCACAATTCCTAATACTAGACCTATCCACTTAGTATTTTCCCTAGGATAACCTTTAAATGACAAAGGTTAAAATAAACATTTGATTCTAAGAATGCCCCAGTGAAAGAAATTCCATCAGAATTAGCACAATATTGTGCATGAGAAGGCTTTTTAGGGAATTTTGTGTAATGAAGTCTGCTGGATGTACTGCATTATGGGGGAAAGACATGAATTCGCCAAAAAGTGCATTAAAAATAGCAAGTATGCCTGTAACAACTGCAGCTAAAGTTCCTATGGACATTTGCAAAAAGCTCCTCATTCCCAAGGGAAAAAAACTGCTAATTGATCAATAAAAGAAAAAAAAATGTGGGAAATCAGCACATTTGGGTCTACAATTTTAAACTCTTAAAGGATAAAAATAAAAGTTAGTACAATTTCAAAAGGTTCACGAAATGGAACATGTTTCTAATAAAGCATTTTGTCTTTTGAAAATGAAAAATGATTAGACTTTATTTGAAGATACGAGTTTTAGGGAAATGATAAAAAACAAAATTTAGCTTTCTTTTTGATGATTTGTACAAATTTAAGGATATCCAATTACAAGTTTCCATATGAAAAACTCTCTTTCATAACTTTCAAGAGAAAATTCTCCTTGTCAAGAATATTCTTCAAAAGATTACTGGAATTTAATAATATTTATGAATAATTAGAGTTGTTAATCTAATTTTGTAAACAGATTTTTTTATACACTCTAAATCCCCCCCCAAAAAATGTGGTTCATTTTCACGCTGAAAATTTTACAAGTTTGGGTACTTTCTGGTAACAACAAAAGGTTACAATCTGTTGTGGTTTCTCATTCTCAATGATGGATCAATTCAAGATAAGCAGAACCAGCGAAAATACTGTAGATTTTCATTTTGGCTAGAAAGAAGCATATCAAATTAATTAGTAACTTAGTTCAAACGTGCTAAAACTTACCTACAATTAAGGTCCATAATTAAGTCTCTTTTTTTTTTTCCTTTGAATCATAAGCAACTGTGTTCTTCAGCCAATTTCTCACCAGAATTCTCCAAGACTTCAATTTTAACCCCTTTAATGTAAAACAATAAAGTATTACAGTTAAAGTTTATAAATACAAATTGCATGTTACTCATCCACATCAATGTATTAGTATGTGAATAAAATTATCTCATTACTAAAAACCGAAATTGCATCAAATGTTAATGATAGGTTATTCGCACATCTAAAATATGTAAAACAAATGTAAATTGATATTTTTAGTTTGCAACTTTCATCAACTTAATTAGAATAGTGAGAATTTTATTGTCTATTTGTTGAGAGGTTAGGTAATCAGAAGGAATTTAACTAGTTTAAACTTTCAATTTTGAGAAGTCATGCTGTTTAAAAATCAAAGTACTTAGAAATAAAAAACAAAATTATTTTTTAACACTCTGTATGAGTTGATAAATTTATATATATAATCAGGAGTTGATTATTATCAAAGTCGAAATGCCGCACTCAGTAAGTTAAAATAACATATTTATAGTCCAATTACATAAAATAAAAGCTTCTGCAAGATTTTAAAGGAAAGGATCCAAAATTTTGAATCATTCAAGCTTCATTTGCTGCAAAATCCTTAAACAAAATTTAAACACGGCATATAAATATATGACACATATATTGTAACTGAATGTATTATAAACTTCTGGGAAAATTTGTGAATTTTTGTCAAAGTTTTCCTTGTTAAAACAGTTTACGAAACAAATTAAAATACAGTGCAAAATACTGAAGATCATTTTAATTCAACTATATTTTTCGGAAGGGCCAGTTTAATTGATTCCCCCCCCCCTTCCTAAGGATTCTTTATTCAAATATAATTTTGTGAAGGAGCCACAAAAAGACAAATTTTGTCTGCATACATCCTCAATAAACTCTGATGATTTTGCATTTCCACAATATACATTATTTTATCTAAGTATTACCAGACTGAAAGCAGAAACAAAAGAAAACCTGTTTCGCGAACAAACAATACCTCTTTAAATGCTAGACTACATTTGATTATCCAATCCCTATAAATCAATTGAGAGTTCTGAAAATTTCTAAAAGAACTAACTGTGTAATAATCACAGAATTACACTGCAAAATTTTCTGAAGTGCAACAGCATAATCAGATGAAAAAGGAACTTTAAAAAAAAATTTGAATGTCATTTTGTTTTCAAATTATCATAAAAGGTACCTATTTTCAAGAACATGCTTAGAGATCTTGTTTTTGATAGTTGAAAGTATATGTAGCATTAAAAGTATTGCATCAAAACATTTCTCTAAAGTCATCTTATTCTCATCCATGTCAATGGAGATGGTGATTACACTTAATTTAAGGGATGATAAACATGACTATTAAAATCATTATAATTTATTCTCTGACTACGTACAACCATTACAATAATTAATAAATTAACAATATAAATTGAAAAAGTAACCACTGGCTCACTCAGGGTTTTAGTTTGGGGGGGGGGGGGGGGTAGGCTACAAATTCTGCTGAACTCTGTTATAGTGACCTCGATTATATAGTTATAACTCCCTTATAATGTCAAAATATTCTGTGCCACTTGACTTGCCCATAGAACAACATGCATATGAGCAATGCTGTTGACAAATTATAATCAGATCTTTTCAGTATCGTTGAAAACGAGTTTAACTGCCTTTGTGTAGTAACTGCAAGTATTTATTCACAAACTAACTTTATAAAATGTTCTTTAGAAATAATTTAAAGACAATTTTTAAAGAGAAAAATTTAATTCATTAGGGACGATTTTCAATGCTTTTTACTTCTAACACCCCCCCCTCTATGGGGACTTGAGCCCCATAGCCCCCTCCGTGGGTGCCCCTATAAAAGCAACATTTGCCAGGCTGTAGTTTAAAGAAACACAAAACCTGATGCATGGTTTTGGTAAACAAAATTAATTGTGCCAGGGACTCAAAAAATTGAAAATGATTCTTTATAAACTGCAGTACACACTGAAATGAATGGAAAAAACTTTGCTTCTTACGAAACTTCCATAAAAATTTTGTTAACATGGAAATGCAGAAGAAAAGTTTTCAAAGTGTCACATCACATTTCACAAAACTTTAAACTAATTCACAAGCTAAGAATTTTTGTAGTATTACAATTGAAAGATTTTTTGTTTATTACAGTGTGTAGTACATATTTTGAAGAGACACTAAAATTTTTAAGGCCCTATGTTTATTTGTATATATGTACCAAAATCACATTTTTGCACACCACGATCTTAATACTACTATAAGAAAACTCACTCCAGGATAACTTATAATGTAAGCTGTACTAAATATTTTCAATGCTCAAATTAATATAATTAAAATACAAATTAGTTTACTTATAAAACCAAAATTAAAACTGTTCAGATAACAAACATAAAAACTTCGTTAATTTAAAAACCATAGCATAGCAAACTTGATAAATTAAAATAATCAGAAAGGCTGATATTTTTTATGTAAATTTTGCTTTGTTGTAATGAACACATTCAACAATTAAAAACACAATTGTTTGTTGCATTTCTCAAATGCTATATCTGAGCACATAAATCCAGCAATATCCCATCAAAATTAATTGAAAACTTTGTGAAATAAGACAAAGAAGGGTACAATGCAAAACGATATTTTCAGGTAGTGTAAAAAGTTAATCTTTCGTCACAGTAGCAAAAATAAATAAACAATTAACAACAGGAGCAATTTAGTTAAGCATTTTCCCCCAAAATAAATCTGAATTCTTTCTATCTAATATGCAATATGTTATTTTCAGCCTTTTTTTTAATGTAGAAAACTTAACCATTTAAAATATCGAGATTGACACCTATAAAAAGGCAATTTCAAAACAAATATGGATAGTCAACAACTCGACTTGCAAAATAACAAATTTTTTAAATCTTTGTAGTAGTACAACTTTTTTACTATTTATTTACTCCTTTCCGGCTGAAAATACTAATTACTAGGCATTGAATAAAGCAACGTTTGCAAGCACACACACATACCACGTGAAGGAAACCAAACAATCATAAGTTTTTCAACTCTTAAAAGAAGTTTTTTTTAATAATTCTTTTACAATAAGTAACACACGTACGTATGCATTTAAAAACTTACTTTATCTACATGAAGGTATGAAGTTCAAATACAGGTATTGTAGTTTATTAACTTCGCAAGCCACTCGCCACACTTGCACACATTTTCGCGCTCAACAAAATGGCTACTGTCTTCCGATCACTTCCGATTCCGAAAGTTCTGATAACTGCGCATGCTCGTCTAAAAGTGACATCGGCAGGCATCCGTCGGATTCTCTGACTGGATCTCTAGCATCTGTCAGATACAAAGTAGCCAGTGGATTTCTATAGACGCCTACAGTATGATATGACGGCTGCAGGATCTAAATGATATCTGTAGGATATCCAACGGATGTAACTGGTTATCTGGGTAATCACGTTCATTTTTTTTTTTACTCCGAATCAGCACTGGCCAATAAAATACGGTTTCAAAGTTACACTATTTTATCCATACCTTATTGGTGAAAGCTCTAACATATTATTTTTAACCACTGGCGTAGCCAGGATTTTGTTTCGGGAGGGGCACAGAGAGTTTTGTCAACTGAATAATTGTTTAGTTAATATACTAATTATTAATTGTAATTAAAAATATTTTAATTATTAATTAATCTTAAATTTAAAAACAAGATTATAATTATTAATTACAATTATAAGTAATATTCTAATTATTAATTATAATTAAAAATAAGATTCTAATTATTAAATCTAAAAATTATTTAATTAGTAATTCCACAAAAATATCCTTAAATATATGTTTAAAGATGCTATTCAGTATTAATTTCGCAAGTTAATTAATAATTCGTCAATATAATTATCTCTGTATATAGTTGCTTATGTACCGTTTTAGTCTGGCGAGTATCTCAACCAGATAAGATTATTTTTTTAATCCAGGCCCGTATCTGCTAGTACAATAATATTATATTCTACAGTAAATATGTCCAAAGAAAGATGCCGAAAAGAAAACCAAATGAGTGCTTTTTAAATCTCAATAAACGGCCTTAGTAAAAAATATTTCTATGTAAAATTTTCTTGCTCTAAACAGGAAATATATCAGTCTATCCCGGATTTTCAATCAGCTCATATGTAGGTGCACACAACTAATACATACAGGTTGATTCAAAATTAGAGTGACCAATTTTAAAAGCGTATAATTATTTATTTTAAATTTTAAAAGCTTTACCTCCAGTTTTATTTTAAAAATTAAACGTTTAATTACCAACAGAACTATTTTTATTAGTGGAAGTAAAGTGTGGCTCCGAAATTAGATCCTCAAACCCGAAACGAAATTTTAAAGCTTTTGAAGGACAACATGGTAGACATGGTTGAAGGTAGACATGGTTGCTCAAATTCTTTTCTAAATAAAGCATTTAAAATTCAGAAAAGACATTTTTCTAATGGATAACTATCTAAACTTCGAAAAGAAATAAAATTTGGCTGGCAATCAAAAGCTCCAGGGGGAAAGTGTGGACGAAAGGAAGTCCTTGTTGAAAAAGAAGAAAAGATGCTGAAAAGACTTATCGTTGTAGCAAATCCTCTGCCTCAAAGAACTTAGAAAATAAACTGCAGGTATCGCAATCGACAATTTGTCGTCAGATAAGGGAAATTGGCTATAAAAGTTGAAGAAGCTAGTCTGTCATCAAATATCTGCAAAGACTGTAGAAAAGCGAAGAAAAAGGTTCTTGGCCTCTGTATTTAATGTTACACAAAGGTAGATACAAAACATGGATATGGATAACTTCGGATGAAGCATTGTTTCATCTGTCACCCATAACTTGCAAAACGAAGATACAATATATTTCATGCGAACAGCGTCGCAAAGACGCAGCTGTTTTGCAAATGGCAAGTTGGCCGTCAGGTGTTATGGTATGGATGGTAAGGTAATGTCTTCTAAGGGCTTAACAAAGCCATTTTTTGTAGAACCAAAGACTAAAATTGATGCTAAATACTATCAGAATAAAGTATTGAAGCACATGATCAAAGAAAGTAAATGTCTTTAATCTCAAGGGAACTTTGCTTTTCACCAAGATTCTGCACCAAGTCCTACAGCAAAATCAACTATAAAATGGCTGAAAGATGAAAAGAAAATAAATTTCCTTCCTCCTGAGAAATGGCTACTATCATCCCCTGACTGTGGTCCTTGAGATTATTTTTTATCTGGATACTTAAAAAACAATTAAATAGGCGTAAAGTAAAAACACTTCAAGGGCTTAAAAAAGCAATCAAAGAAGAAGTTGGAAAAATATACTCAAAAATCTTTGAAAAAGCTCTTTAGGCTTAACCTAAACGTTTATGTAAAGTGTACTATGCTAAAGGAAGCCACATTGAAAATTACGTTTAAATAATTAATTCAATAAAATTTTATGATACTCTGAAATTGGTCACATTATTTTTGAATCAACCTGTATTTTATAATGAAAAACACGCAAGCACAAACCTGTTATTATTTTTTAAATTAACAGCCACAGATCAGCTACGCTAATTAAAAAAAAATCCTTTAGTTATAATGCACAGGCTGTACTAACTCGGCTTCTTATTGCAATTAATAAGTCAAAATGTACAATTTTATGCAATAACACATAATTCCCTCAGAAAATCTTATGACTATATTTTTTTATTTATCTTCTTATTTTTTCAAAATGCTTGTTTTTAATATAATGTTGCTCACAAACTTAAAATATTCTAAATAATGCAGACACAATGTTAAATTTAGAAATATATAGCTTAAAGAAAATCTTCCAAAACTCTGCCCTTCTGTATAAGGTTGATCAAAGGACTAAAATATTATGTATGTAGACACAATATTAAAATAGCCCAGACATCACTTGTAAAAAAATTCCGAAACTCTGCCTTTGGAATAAAGTTGATCACAAGATTCAAATTTTCTGCACATTGCTAACAAAATACGTATTTAAGTAACACAGGCCTCACTAGAAGAAAATCTTCCAAAATTCTTGTTTTTGGAATAAACTGGGTTCAAAATATAGAGTCTTTCTACTAAAGCACTAGCAGTCTTAAAAGAATATACATATTTAACTGCAAATTTTCGACTTGAATAAGTGTTGAGCTGTTAATTAAATCGCTTCAAAGTACACCTTACATAATATTGGAAAGATTAAATGGTAAAAATATACCAGATTTTTATTTAAGAAAAAAAACGAAAAACAGATGCAGAAAACTTTCCAGAACGGATAAGTTCTAAAAATTATTGGGGGCGTCTGTGTGTGTGTGTGTGTGTGTGTGTGGGGGGGGGGTTGCACTCATCGCTAGTTGGTGAACCGTAAGCCAGAGGATGGGCACTAGTGATGAGATGGACTCAACCCGAACCCAAACCAGGCTCAGGCTTGTGAGAAATTTTTATTAAACATACTCCTTGTAAACAGATTTTAAAAAATGATTCGTGGGAGAAATTTATAATTAATATTATTTGATAAACTTTAACATAAAGAATTAGATAGTGCATTAATAGTTTGCTCTAATTATTTTTGTCTCTAATTTGCACAAACATCAAAATTATGATATTCTACCAATGAAAAGTCATATACCTATTAGCCACTTTTATATACCTATTAGCTAAAATTTCGGGCTCGGGCTTCGACACCCTGAGTAAGTACTAAAAGTTTTATTATATAATTTAAAAAACAAAATAGAAAATAGGTCTGTTTAATTGTTTATATAACTTGGAAGAAAAATATATTTAATTGAAAATCACATTTTAATAAGCAACAAAATGTCTTATTTTAGAATCAGAAAAGAGCCGACCGGATTGTATGGTGGGTAAAGCACCGTGCTACGGTTTCGGGTACAACTCCCGGCTGTCGGGTTCGATCCCCGACTGGGCGTGATTGTCCTTTGTCAGTCGCTTCATAGGGAGCGATGTTGGTCCACCTACTAGGTGCCCCCATAATAAAGTGGTCAAGAATTCTGGCCCGTTGTGGCCAAAGCCTTCCAAGGCAGCGGCCGGCCATTGGAAAAAAAGAATCAGAAACGAAAGGTATTAAGATCCGATTTTTCAGATTAATTTCAAAGCAAAACTGCTGTTCTCATTGGTTGCGGTTTAAAATTACAAAGGAAAGCACATAAGAATATTTTAAAAAATTTAACTGTCAGTAGTAAAAATATTATGAAGAAAACATTAATGTGAGAGTAAATTTTATTTAAAAAATACAGATTTAGTGGACTCTAGATAGACCTTATTTAGTCGTGAGCCGGATATCTGGAAGAGAAGTCGGATATCCAGTGATTATGTTTCGGATATTGATAAATCAACCGGATATCATGTGCGTCCCTAGATATTTCAAATATTCATTTATTCTTTTCCAGAGTATATAAAATAGTATTTATAAAGTTTTATAAAATTACAGATTTACCCTCTTGCCAGTTGAAAGGGTATAAAGGAAATATTTCTTAAATTACATATTCATGAAAATATGATAAATACAAATTTTTCAACATACTTAAGAAGATACTATGTCGTATGTATAATATCATCGCTTATATTATCATTTAAAAACACACAATGAAATATTGAGTATTTACTTTAGTTCCTTTTCCTCGTGTGATTTCTGAAGTTTTCTGGAAATATCTGTTGATTTATGACTTTTACCGCTTCCTGTAGATTTGAGTCTTCATTGTTAGCAAGCAAACTATGTTTAATTTTTGGAATTTTATAAAAAAAATTCTCCTATACTTCTACTCAACGGGCGCTTTCTTGAGGCCATAATCTCTCTTTGAGCCTACCAACTCTACAGAGCAACACACTAGTAAAAAACACGAAAGTCTGGACCCTGGAAATTGTGGGAAAAGATCCAGCTTGTGCCCCTTCTTGAAATTTTATCGTTAGTAGAAAGTAACATGTTTGTACACACATAGTTTAAAAATACCACAGGTGGTCATGAAAACGTATAATACTTAGGGATGCATACTTCACAGGGTACAACGGAAACGAGGGGGACATTTTTACTATCCCGGGTATGAGATATTGCCCAGATATGTATATTTCTGGTGTGTAGGCGTGTTGAAAGTCACCTCGGGTTAGTGATTAAATGCACCTTTTAGCCTTTATATTGATTTGTTTGTTTTTTCGCTGTCAACGTGAATGAATCTAAAAAACGTTTATCAGAAAGATTAGAAAAATACCACACAACAAGGATTCTGAGACGATCAATTTTTACAAATTGCAACATACATATATATCAACTGAAAAAATTTCGGGGGGGGCACGGGCCCGGTGGGCCCTCCCCTGGCTACGCCAGTGTTTTTAACTATATTTCATAACACTTATTAACTCATCTACGCTTCTTGTGTTGTTTCCCGTTTTAAAACACAAGAGGCGTAGCCAGGGGCGGATCGAGAAAATTTTTCCGGAAGGGGCGCAAATCGTGAATACTCATTTTATCTAGCGTAAAGCCCCCTTAATATTGGTGAAAACCCCATTTATCTAGTGTAAATATATTCTTCTCGGTGAGGGCGCGCGCCCCCACGCACTCCCACTGGATCCGCCGTTGGGCGTAGCCAAAGTGAAAAGGTAACGCCTACCCCTAATGCTTACATTTCGTTAAACGTAAATGAATTTCAGAATGAAGAATGCAAAAAATCATTCATAAAATGATGGAATACACGTTCTGAGAGATTTACTTTCCTATGATTGCTTTCAAGTTATAAAACATACAGAAGAAATCTTCAGAAAAAAAAATGAGAGATTTATATTTAAAATAGGCTCCAAAAAAATTGCTGTAGATTCGTGGCGGCTGCGGAATATCTGTTTTTGTCTGATAGTCCCAGGCACGTGCCAACAAGTGGGGCAGGAGGGTTTATCGCCCCTTCTGTATTTTAGCCCCCTCAATAGTTTGCTTACAATAATTTTCTTCTTCAGGATGGGGGAAGCAATTTTTCCAGCCCTTCTCCTCAAGAAAACGGTTATTTAAACAAACTAATGCGGCATAAACGAAAATTTTGCTAGCTCAAACGGAAAGGGGGGGGGCGAAATAGCTGCCACCACCCATCCCCTTCCGCACGAAGAAAAATGTCATTTTAAACAAACTATTGAGATACAAAAAAAAAAAAAAAATCGGTAAATTAATTAGTTTACATGAAACTGATACAGGAAATTTGGCTTACACGCGAATACTTTTTTGAGAGGGTGTACAGACGAGTTTAAAAAAGATTGAAGCCGATTATTTATAAAAATTGGCGGGTGGGGGGGCAAAAGAGCGTCCCTGAAGAAAATGATTATTGTAATTGAGCTATAGAAGTACAAACAAAAACTTTCCTGGTACCAAGCTTGACACCTTTTATTTTAAAAACATTTGTTGGTGGACGGGGGGGGGGGCTGGTGAAATGACTGCCCCCCTCGCTCCTGATGTCGGAAAAAATCGTTCGCCCCCCCATTTTCCAAGACGTTGGCACGCCCCTGGATAGTCCGGAAACCCTCTACTATCTCCGCGCGAAGTCCGCTCTGCTTCCCTGAGCGGCGTCTTTGCGGTATAGAAGGGTCAATGCGAATCTAGTTTCAATAACTACCCGAGATGGTCATCTCAGGGTCGCTTGATAACTTCGATGGACAGTCGTCTTGCGAATTGGCATGGCATACGGCTGAATAATATGTATTATATTTATCTCAATGCTATTTGTGGTGGCCGGTCAAAATGTAACATTCTTTGTGAGTCTACCTTCAAAATAGTTATTTATTTCAAGAAAACTTTTTACTTACAAAATTATTTTCGTTTCTATAATTTTGTTATTGCTATTTTAAGATTCCAAATAGCGATTGTACTAAGCTCTAGTCAATCACATATAGAGCTATTCGTAATAAAAGGAGAAGTCACAAGTATGTATTTATATTTTTTTCTATACATAATTTTAAAAATTGCGTATAAATTTTACAATTTCTAGCGCTTCTTTAAAATAAAACCAAAGTTAATTAAACATGATTTGCATGTTTTCCCTTGAATTTTTTTTCTTTTTGTAAATTGGTGGGAAGATTTTGAAAAAAAAAAATTGTCCTTGCTAATTGGATTTTTTTATTCACACTGGAGGAAAGAGGTTATTTCACGAACACGTTATTTGTATTAAAAATGTTTAACCCTTTGCGGACGTATCTCTATTCTCAGCCACTAAAGCTGTTTTACTGTTCCGCTCGTATGTCAGCTCTCAGCTACCACAGAGCATTCCGACGAATACATCCTCTCTGCGATAGATCCCCTTTCCGCTTGGTGTAACCCGTACTGTTCAATAATTAGATCGCATTAAAATACATACTGTAAGCAGTAAACTTTACAACCTAAACAATAATCTGTCCCAGATTGTATATTGGTTAAAACGCCACTTTGTGCGATAATGGGTTTAGTTTGGACTCCCAATTTGGACTAAATTGTTAATTCGTCCGTCCCTTTAAAGGGGATAAAATTGGCTGTATATCGGATGCTAGTGCTAAAATGGCCAACACGTTTGACCTTTTCAGTAACGAATCCCTACGCTCGAAAAGCTCACCGTTGGGGAAAAAAGAAAGAAAAAAAAACTATAAAATAATCAAATTTGCTAATTATTATTTTAATAACTTCTATCTATCTTAAGTGATTCTATAAAAGCTGGAAAGAAATCAGCAAAAAAGGACCATGTTTCATCTGAGAAAAGCTGTACTGAGTATGCCGACCAAGCATAAACCTAAGAGCGCTAATCCTTAATCACGTTCATTTTTTTTTTTACTCCCAATCAGCACCGGCCAATAAAATACGGTTTCAAAGTTACACTATTTTATCCATACCTTATTGGTGAAAGCTCTAACATATTATTTTTAACTATATTTCATAACACTTATTAACTCATCTACGCTTCTTGTGTTGTTTCCCGTTTTAAAACACAAGAGGCGTAGCCAAAGTTAAAAGGTAACGCCTACCCCTAATGCTTACATTTCGTTAAACGTAAATGAATTTCAGAATGAAGAATGCAAAAAATCATTCATAAAATGATAAGGAAAACGCAAAAAGTCGAATATTATACATCTAAATGAACATCTAAATTGGAATTTTTATCGGAAGTGAACTCATCTTAAATAGGTCTTTGTCACAACAATCAAACACTAATTCTTTTCTTTGTGAACCTCAAGTGAAATCTTTATTACATTTAGAATTTGAATAAAAAAAGAATGCAAAATTTATTTTATCGGAGAAAAATCATTGTTACACTGGTTTAAATGATGTAAAATTTATGGAAAAGCTAATGGGAATATCGGATGCTAGTGCTAAAATGGCCAACACGTTTGACCTTTTCAGTAACGAATCCCTACGCTCGAAAAGCTCACCGTTGGGGAAAAAAGAAAGAAAAAAAAACTATAAAATAATCAAATTTGCTAATTATTATTTTAATAACTTCTATCTATCTTAAGTGATTCTATAAAAGCTGGAAAGAAATCAGCAAAAAAGGACCATGTTTCATCTGAGAAAAGCTGTACTGAGTATGCCGACCAAGCATAAACCTAAGAGCGCTAATCCTTAATCACGTTCATTTTTTTTTTACTCCCAATCAGCACCGGCCAATAAAATACGGTTTCAAAGTTACACTATTTTATCCATACCTTATTGGTGAAAGCTCTAACATATTATTTTTAACTATATTTCATAACACTTATTAACTCATCTACGCTTCTTGTGTTGTTTCCCGTTTTAAAACACAAGAGGCGTAGCCAAAGTTAAAAGGTAACGCCTACCCCTAATGCTTACATTTCGTTAAACGTAAATGAATTTCAGAATGAAGAATGCAAAAAATCATTCATAAAATGATAAGGAAAACGCAAAAAGTCGAATATTATACATCTAAATGAACATCTAAATTGGAATTTTTATCGGAAGTGAACTCATCTTAAATAGGTCTTTGTCACAACAATCAAACACTAATTCTTTTCTTTGTGAACCTCAAGTGAAATCTTTATTACATTTAGAATTTGAATAAAAAAAGAATGCAAAATTTATTTTATCGGAGAAAAATCATTGTTACACTGGTTTAAATGATGTAAAATTTATGGAAAAGCTAATGGGAATATTAGTTTCATATTTGCACCGTATATAGCTTTGTGTAAAATTCTCATGGAAACACATAAAAATATCGCTTAAAATAAATAAAAATTCCTTTTATTTCTTGGGATATTCTGGAGTTTTAAAGGTAGACTAATTAAGTATCTAACATGCACTAACTGAAATGCAAGCGTGTAATAGTAATTATATAACATCGATTAGAGCCAAACAGAAATTTAAGCGAGGCATTTCCATAATAAACTTCATTCAGATTCGCGAGTGACTCTGTTCAGTTGTTTCAAAATCAATTCAAGGGAAACCTGACTTACATAGTCGGGTGTATATTAGAGAAAAGACCCCCCCCTCCCCCAAAAAAAAAAAAAGTTGCCGGGACGAAATCGTCTATGGAGGTTTTCGGCTGCGTAATTTTCTCCTGTACAGGTTATGACAGGACTCGTGTGAAATATCTCATAATATCTCATTTTTTCAGCATACTTCTTGTAAAAAATATGTTGTAATATGAACACCGTTTCAAGGCAAGTAAACACGCTTTTAATTGCTACGGTTTAATTTTTATATGTTCAACATCTTTTGTAAAAGTAAACATATTTTTAAAAGTTATTTCGTTACTACTGATTAAATTTTTGAGATGAATGTTTTTTTTAAACTTTTTTTGGAGGAGGGGGGGGGGCATTTTTTTCAACGTTTTGTAAATAAAGCTGTTCCAATGTTACTATTATACGAGATTCAAGATTCACATTTCACTCTTTTTTTTAAGGCCTGATCGACCATGTCATAATCGACCAATAAATAATAACATGACCAGCAAATGCTGAGAAAAAATAGATATTTTAAATCCTGTGCTATTCATGAAAAAAATCGGTCAACATTCAACAAGACAAACTGTTCCCGACGACACGTATAAAATCCAATATACACCGCACTAGTATTGTGGGCGTTGCCAAACGGAAATAGACACGAGTAAGATAATTGTTTACGCACACTACAATATGTCCGTAGGAATTATTTTGAATAAAATAGTTCCTTCAACAATTTGAAATGCTAGTATCTTTTTAACGTGCACCGCGATGAGCATTTTTCAAATGCATAATTAAGGTCTGATGGACCATGTCATAATAATAATAATCGGGCAGATTCAGATGTAACGTCTTAAATATAAGATCCGACCGGGCGGATCTTCTCAAACTTCCG
>JAWZYV010019462.1:0-20474 GCA_038373885.1 Cheiracanthium punctorium
TGCTTGTCATCACCACACGTCATAGCCTTAGATACTTACGCAATAACTCACCCATAAATTAAATATAGAACGGAAATTAAAATATTAGGTTTGGTAGAGCCACCCGGAACCTTCTCTACCCTATGCAGTAAATACGACACATCCTAAATGCACTTTCCTAATTTTTATGTATTATTCTTCCCGCAGGCCACTATTCACACACCACCGACAAGTGGAATAAATATCAAAATATGCGTACGTAAAAGGCCCTAACGTGAACAAAAAGGGTCCAAACTTGACAGATGATTATCGCAAGCTGCTGATGTGAGGCGCGAGCCGAGAACAGCTTAAATTTTCCGCGTCGGGCAGTACCTATCTCTTTAGTGATCGTCCGTATAAGGACAAACTGGCCGAAAAAGATGCAAAATTAAAGAAATGCGCTATTTATGAAAAATGTACTTTACAGTACAAACATCAAAATATCGAGGGACTCAAAGTTAAAAATTAGTTTCAGTGTATGAAAAAATGATATATTATGTGCGCAATAGTCAGCAAAAGAAAAAAAAAAAAAAAGAAAAAAAAAAATAGGAGGGCAGAAAATTCTGTAAAATATTAGTACAGGAGATGAAAAATAGTATCTGCGTTAATGTTATCAGACTCACTGCTCAAGCCCGTACTCTTACAAACAAATATAAATTCGATCAAAAGATGCATGCAGAATCAAAAGTATACAGTTCTTCCGCCTAGTCTCTTCCCTACCATCTTGATGGCAAGGTTTTTAGTTAGTTTTAATATTATGCTAATACATATAGAACCTGGAGGCCTTACGCCAACCACTCGAAGTGAAACACCCACGCGCAAAAGATATTCGTAAAAACCCCTGAGGCAAAGCCTGTATCAAATTTGAGACATTAAGACTTGGGCAAGCTACAGGTAATTATCCCAAACAACTCTGCGGAGTTGAATAAACAGCTCAGAAACGACAGAGCATTGATGAACAGACGGACCAGAAACAGTAGTTACAACTAAAAGTATATAAGGGAAATATCACCACATACTAATCAGCCCTGAAAGATGTCGCCTGAATACTTTTCTATAAAAGACTTCAGAAAAAAAAATATTAAGTTCTTAAGATTTAAAGAAAATACCAAAGTTCATACCTTCTATGAAATTAACAAAGTACAGATGTGCTAGTTCATTTCATGAAAATATTCAATGTCCTGCCAGAACATAAAATACAATTTTAATTCAAAATATACTAATTTTGAACACATAACTCAAAAATTAAAAAAAAAAAAGCATTATTTTTTTTCTTTTCTAAAGTTATACTTATCTAAAAATTCTTTTCTTTCCTATGTTTGTAACTTGTAAAATGAAAAGATCACAACTTCAGCAGATGTAGTGTCTTCATGTTACTTCAGAACAAAAAAATTAAGTTCATTCACATCAAAAATATTTTAAACGTACTGCTTCTATGACATTTACAAAACTCGAATTACTATTAGTTACTGTTAGTTTATTTCTGGAAATAATTTCATAACACGAAAACACATAAACATGTCCAAATTAAAAGTTTACGAAGTTTCAACAAGTAGGATGGATAAAAAATAACCTGAGTTAATACTTCGATGTTTTAAAAATTTAAAAATTATAGTGTTTGATTTAAAATACTCGGTTACTTCAAATAAAATATACCAAGATTTTTACATTATAGAGGCCTCACCATGGCACAGTGGTTATGTCACTGGAAATGGTAGACGGGCGAAGTGTGAAGGTCCCCGGTGTGAGTCCCATCTCGCGTCCGTCGACCTAACCGTTCGGAGTTTTCCGTGGTTTTCTCCGAAACATAGCGTAAATACGGGTTAGGATCCCTTAAAGACCCCCACGGAGGCGCCCCACCTATAGGTCTAGATCCCTCGTGCAGATAATTAGTCTTAATCCTACAACACAAGATTTGCATTATAGAATACCTAAAAATTCCTTATATTGGTAACAATTGCACAAATCAAAAGTGTACTAAGTTTGAACGAGTATTATGTGTAGCAAATGCACAAATCAGAAGTGTACTAAGTTTGAGCAGGTATTATGTGTAGCAAATGCACAAATCAAAAGTGTACTAAGTTTGAACAAGTATTATGTGTAGCAAATGCACAAATCAAAAGTGTAGTAAGTTTGAACAAGTATTATGTATAAAAAGTAAAAAGACATTTATTTAAAATTTGTAAGTCTAAGTAGATCAGTCTGTAAAATATGTAACACGTGCAATTAGTCGATATTTTCCAAAAACAAAAAAATATATACAAGTCCGTTACTTTAGAAAAATTGCAAGAAATAATCTAAGTTAATACTCTGATGTTTTAAAATTATGGTAACACGTTTTTTTTATTCAGATTTTTTGAACGTAAAACACGTGTGGTAAGTTAAAATACTACGTTTTATACACACCAAAGTATTGTGGGAAATACCTTTTTTTTATGTAAGTACATTTTACAAAATATTACTACTGTTGTGAATTCTCATGTGACAAACTTACCTAACGTACTTAGGTTTATGCTTTTAATCAGAAGATCACTTTATTTCTATACAGTTGTTTAATATTTCATAATATTAGTTTCAATAAGTTTTTGTCAAATTTCTAACTGTCTATAAGTTATGGTAATAGAATTTAAGAGATAAGTATAAAAGAGAATCTGAAATCTTGTCTACGTATGTTAACTTTATCACTTTTTGTTTTAGTAAAATTTCAGAAGTATTTATTTTGCAAGTAATCAATGCACACATAAAGAAAACACATAATTTTTTTTCTTATATAAACTGATTTATTTACAAAAAAATGTATTTTAAACTACACAAACTATTAACACAAAAGAAAATAATAACTTTTCAATGAGTAATCTATAACTAAGCATACATAAGTCAGTAAAAACTCACTGCTGTAGAAGCAAGCATACCTTTTCTGTATAATCACAATGGTTTTAATAATTTTTTACAATTGTAATACTAGTTATACAACAATAACATCACATAATTACACATGATTTGGCATCCTTGGGATTAGAAAAATCTAAAAACGGTTGAAAAAATGAACGAAGAAATACATTTTGAAAATACTCTCCGTAGTCTTCGAAGAAAATGTTTGAAAAAAATTCTCCGTCATAATGACAAGTACATTTGTTCTCGCATATCTCTCTTGCAATATATGGCACTTCGAGCATAAACCATGCTTTAATGTTTATAAGACCATCTCTCTCATCAACATGTGTTCTATTCGAACAAGCATGTATCCTTTGTGAAGGATTATCCCGAACTCGGTCTATGCAATTAAATTGCTTCTTTAAACTTTTGTGAATTTCATGAGATACTATATCCATTAATTGATCTTTAGCCATTTCATATTCACAATGCGGTTCACGGTAACACTTTTGCGGCTTTAATTTTAGTGTCATATGAGGCAGGGTGGTTGTGTACAATGTTTTTAGAATGCATTCTGATATTTCATTTCTCATTTCACAAAGTTTTAATACTTGGTCATTTAAAAGTATCAAGGGGATTGGATTTAATGTAAATGAATCTCCGGTTTTGTAAATTTGTTGTAGGATGCATTTTCCATCGTCATTAAATACGGATAATTGATTATTACAAATAAAAGAGCTATTGTGATGACATCTAGTAAAATCTAATAGTTTTACAATAAATTCAATCCATGTTGAAGGATCCATCATGACTCCCTGACTGGTTGGTATATAGTCTAATTCAGCGTTCTGAATAAATTGTCTAATATGAATCTTCAAGTCAGTTTTTTCATCGTGGAGCGAAACGTAGATAAGTCTTTCCAAGTGTCATGTACTATTTACAGAAGCGTGTAAGCTATGGTAAGCATGATCCGCCCAATAGTCCAACTTTGGTCTTTTCGGCGCAGGTTCATAAATGCACATTTTGACGAATGTTAGGTTAATGTGTGGATCTGTCACATGAGGCTCAGAAGGAATACCATACGTTAAAAGTTTGTTGGTTGGGGGATATATCTTGCACATTGAACCATGTTCTAATTTAATGGTAGTGGTTTCACAGTTCGCTGGTTTAAAATCTAAAGTTCGTTTAGATCCAAAACTTAGAATGCATACACATGATGATAGGTCCAGAGAAAAATCTTCGTTGTTACCGTCTTCAATTTTAGATTGCCCATCAGAGGATAAGTTTACTTGTACCAAATTAAATTCATAATTTGTTGCTTTCTGTAGATATTCACGTAGTTTTTGCAAAATGGGTAACCAAGGGAAAACAGAGACAGTCACTCCAGAGAAACTGTAATTTATCCCCTCATCCGCGAAAGCAATTACTTTCCGAGTCGAAGTATTATCCTTTTCACTAGTTTGCAGAGGCTTTGCATCAAAAGGTAATTGCGATAATTCTTGAAGTAACACATCAGCATCACTTTGAGTGTAAAACTCAGGAGTGTATTCAATGTTAAAAGTATTTTCGATCAATTCAGGCAAAGACATTTTTTAAAACACGGTGAAAAAAATCAATTAAAGTATAAAACTAGAAACACACGTCTAAAGTGAAGGTACTCACAGCATAATGTGAGCCTCGCATTCAGCCGCTTTATCTAACATAGATGAAATAATGTC
The DNA here is from genome assembly GCA_038373885.1 of Cheiracanthium punctorium. Classification (NCBI taxonomy): domain Eukaryota; kingdom Metazoa; phylum Arthropoda; class Arachnida; order Araneae; family Cheiracanthiidae; genus Cheiracanthium; species Cheiracanthium punctorium. The sequence continues at coordinate 4,611 of JAWZYV010019462.1, forward strand.
TTCCCACTGGTTACAAAAAAATCACGTGACCATCAAAGAGGTCGTTTCAAGGTTATGCCGGTTCAAGGTCAAAGCTTCAAGATTAAGTTTAACAGAATTGGTTTGACAAGGTATTTTTATATGAAAAAAATTGTTCTCACTCTATCTGTGGTGGTGGTGGTAGGATGCATTTTTTTCGATCGCTTATACTAAGCCTAATTTAAAATAGTTCACGTTATGAAAATACACTGATGATGTCTGAAAAACTGAAAAAACACTCAAAATACTGGTGTTAAACGATAAAGTAATTAAAAAACTTTGTAAAAAACACACATAAGAAGTAAAAGGATGTACACTGATGATGTATTTTATCGATCATTCAAGTTATGAAGTAAGTGCATTTCTGTTTAAATATTTTGTAGTATACTCAAGTATATTATCTATTATTTGATAGTTATGTTAGATTTTTTCCAGTGTATTTGTAAATATTTGAATATGATGTCTTGATAATGTTTATTTTCTAAAATGCATTTCGCTTAATCGTAGAGATTTTTACAAGTATGGTATTGACTATTAGTGTCAGTTATTCCTTTTAGTATTTTGTTTAGTAAAACTTGCAAAATAGTTTTGTTACTTTTAATATGTTTTGCACTTTGTTGATACATGATTTAGAAAAAAAAGTTAATCAATTATTTAGTGAAAGCACGTTTGCTGAACATTTGTGGTTCAATCTTTGTGCAAATACCGTATTAAAGGTAAAAATATACAGCAACAAGATGCGATGACACTATTTCCATCAAAATAATATTTTTTCTGAGTTAAATTTATAATACTTAACGTTTTTGAGAGATCTTATAACATAAACGAAACACATGTTTAGTCTGTATCTGTATAAATGCTACTTTTGTACTTAAAATATAAGCATTTCTATTATTGAATGGATATATTATTCCCTAACTATAATAGCTTGATAGTTAGATCTAAAACTGCAAACCATGTAACCGCGATTTCCCGATCGGTTAGTATAAACCTAAACTTTATTTTCAATACTGTAGGATTTTTTAAAAAATCTATCAGTACTAATACTTGCTTAAAAGGTTTAAAGATATAACCAATGTCATTTTATCACAAAATTCGCAAAGTCTCATCCTAACATTAAACATAATTATTTCTATTATTCTGTAAAAGGTTTATATGATAATGTGGTACCGGTTGTAGGGTGGGACATGATATTTTTACACGTATAAGAAGAATATAGCTATATCTTTACAGTATAGCTGTTAAGTCAACCGGTGTACTGTGAAGTTAACTTTTAGGGGCAGTGTATCCATGCAGTAGATTTCGCTTTCACTAAAATAGTTTCTAAGTTTCATTATTAAACAGAATTTTACCATAATGATATTTTTAAAAATCTGAAACGTTTTATTTTTTAATTAAGATGGCAGACATCAATAATTTTAACTATTTCTAGTTAACTGAAAAAAAAAAGCTAAAGCTAAAAGAATGGTTATCCCTTGTAATTTCTTTTACATCTTCTTAGTTCATATCTGCGCAAAATTTTCTATGTCTGAAAAATTCACATTTAGAATTCCAAAAACACAAATCCAATATTTTCTACGTCTGAAAAATTAACATATGCCATTTTATGTGTAAAAAAAAAAAAAAAAAAAAAAAAAAAAAAAAAAAAAAAAAACCTACAAAGTATCGTTATCCTAGCATTAAACACAATTCTTTCGACTATTCTGTAAAAGTTTGCATAAAACATATATCATTCAACTCCCAACTTTAATTTTTATCTTCAATAATGAAATCATTAGCTTGTATAATTTCTTTTACATATTCTTAGTTCGTATCTCAGCATAACTTTCTATGTCTGAAAAATTCACATTCAAAATTTAAAAAAAAAAAAAAAACATAAATCCAAAATTTTCTATGTCTGAAAAATTAACAATCAAAATTCTAAAAACACAAATGAAAATTTTTTTCTAAGAGTCATCCTTACAATTACTTCCTATTTCATAATCACATCTCTTTTATACTTTGCAAAACGGTCTCTACATAAATAGTTGTAGTCGGTAATTATTAGGAAAAAAATTAAACTTTTTTCCGAGTCCCCTCTATTAGGAATGATGCAAGAAAAAAAAATCTGTACCCTTCATAGTTGTAGTCGGTAATTATTAGAAAAAAAACTAAACTTTTTTCCGAGTCCCCTCTATTAGGAATGATGCAAGAAAAAAAAATCTGTACCCTTCATAGTTGTAGTCGGTAATTATTAGAAAAAAAAATTAAACTTTTTTCCGAGACCCCTCTATTAGGAATGATGCAAGAAAAAAATATGCACTCCTCTGTCTTATCTACCAACTGCCACTCAACTCCGTCTCCCCTGCTCCAACCGAATTCTCCTCCATCAGCTGTCATTCAACTCCACCCCCCTCTTAGCACATCGTGCATTATGTAACCCCTGCTCCACCCGTTGTGCAATCCCTGCTCCGCTGCTCCGCCGGGATTGGGGTGGCGCACCACTCTCAAACTCTCACTACTAATGGTCAGCCTGCAAACGCGACAAAGAATCTGCGTTCAAGTGTTCTTTTCCTTTACGATATTTGATCGTAGCACGAAAACGTTGTAAAGCAAGAGACCATCTTTGAAGTCGGGGACTTTGTGAAGCACAGTTCGTAAGAAACTTTAGGGGATTTTGATCACTTACAATAATTTCTGATCCAAATATGTAAGTCTCGAACTTCTTTAAGGCAAAAATTACCGCGTAAGCTTCCTTTTCAATCACTGCGTATTTTTCTTGCACGTTAGTCGGTTTCTTACTGGCGAATGCTATAGGGTGTTCATTGTTGTGTTCATCTTTTTGGGCTAAACAAGCACCAACGGCATACGATGAAGCATCAGCATATATTATAAAGAGCAGCTTGAAGTTTGGGGAATAACATCCGGGAGCATTACAAATTGCTTCCTTCAGTTTGGAAAAAGCAACGTCATGTTCACTTAACCAAACCACATCATTTGGGGATCTTCGTTTCGTCAAAGTGGTTAAAGGGCGAGCTATGTCTGAGAAGTTGGGAACGTAAGCTCTGTAGTAAGACAATAGCCCTAGAATGCTTCTAACGTCTTTCTTAGTTTTAGGTGTCTTTAGATTTTGGATAGCTTGAACCTTTTCGGGGTCGGGCTCATGGGAACCAGATCCAACAATATGACCAAGAAACTTGATCTTTCTTTTAGCAAAGTCACACTTTTGAAAATTGATCGTAAAGTTAGCTTTTGCTAAAGTCGTCAACACAGCATCGAGATGCTTGAGATGCGAGCACCAGTCATTAGAGTAGATTGTAACATCGTCGATGTACGATTCGGCGTAATCTTTATGTTCGAAAAGTAAATCGTTCATAGTTCTTTGAAAAGTAGCAGCTGCATTTCTCAATCCAAACGGAAGAACGACAAACGAATACTGTCCTCGGTGTGTTACGAAGGACGTAAGGTCTCGGCAAACCGGATTGAGTCTTATCTGCCAATAACCTTTCAGCAAATCGATTAAAGTTATGAACTTCGCCTGCGATACCTGATATATCAAATCCGTTGCATTCTTCATTGGGAATGAATCTGTCTCTGTCTGGGCATTCAGATATCTGTAGTCTACACATAGGCGGACGGAACCATCTTTCTTGGAGACACATACGACAGGATGTGCGTACTCACTTTCGGAAGGAATGATTAATCCTAGGTGCAAGAGTTCCTCAATTTGTCGGTCTACTTCTTCCTTTAACGCTTCTGGGATCCGGAACAGTTTCTGCTTTTTCGGTACACTTCCTGATTTTAACTTAATGTTGTGCTCTCCGACATGAGCGATTCGTGGAACACTAGATTTAAGGTTGGAATGTCTGCCAAGAATCTTCATAATGTCTTTCCTCTTACATGGCTCTAAATGAGTGAGATCGACTTCTAGCTCATGGTTCACAGGAGTGATTTTAGGGATATTTTCTATCTCACCAAAATCTATGTCGGCATCGTAAATAACTCCTGCGTTGTTTGATGACGCCTTGAATCCTCTTATTTAATTGGCATGGACATGTTTGACACCATCGTTGGGCAGTTGTACCAAATAGCTATACGTGTTCTTCCTCTTAATAATGGTTGCCGGGCCGGTCCATCGGGCGTAAACTTTATTTTCGCTATCTGGAATCAAGACAATTACCTTATCACCTTCTTTAAATTCTTTGTGGCGAGTCTTCCTATTACGATAATGGGCGTATGCTTCTTGTTTTCCTGCCGCTGTTAGGCCAGCGTGCTCTGCAGCATTTTCCAGCTTCATCTTCAACTCATTTAGATATTCAGTAACTGATTTCAATTGTCCAATAGGAATGGGAGTCTCGTTGGTCCAGGAAGATTTTAAGATGGACAGTGGTCCAGTGGGTCGTCGACCATAAAGCATCTGGAAAGGACTAACACCAGTAGTAGCATTCGGGATTTCACGGTATGCCCATAGTAAGAATGGTAAAGGTTTGTCCCAATCTTTAGAATACTCTCTCATAGTATGATGTATCATTCCTTTCAAAACGGCATTAAAGCGCTCAACTAGGCCGTTAGAACTTGGGTGACCAGGCGTTGAGAACCTAGGAGAGGAACCAAGTCTCTTCAGAAATTCTCTGGTCAGAGCGGAAGTTAAGTTACTTCCTTGATCCGTAGCAACTATCTTGGGTATCCCTGTTCTCGTGAAAATTTGAAGCAAAGCGTCGCAAGTCGATTTTGCCGTTAACGTCTTTATCGGAACAGCCTCTGGCCATCTAGTGCACTGGTCCATAGCACATAGGACATGCTTATAACCTCGACTGTTCGGTTCTATGGGACCTATTAAGTCTACATTAATTATTTGAAATGGTTCATCGGGACGTGAGACTGGCGTTATTGGAACTTCGTCAAATGGTCGTTTTTTAGGTTGCAATTGACAGGATGTACACGAACTACAAAATTCGTCAATGTCTTTTTTCATAGTGGGCCAAGAAAATGAATACTTCAATCGTTCAGCCGTTTTCTTTTTTCTTAGGTGACCACCCCATAAACTAGAGTGAGCGAGTCTGAACAACTCTTTCCTACGGGAAGTTGGAACTACTAACTGGTCAACACGTTCACCTAAAATTTTGTCTCGGTGGTACAAAAAGTTGTCAACCACGTAAAACCGGTTACTTCCTTTCTGGGCATCTCGCCAACACGAAGTCAAACTGTCGTCAACTCTTTGCTCGTTTCGAAATTTTTCGGAGTCTGATATTTCATTTGAATTACCGATACATTTAGAATTATTCGTAATGTTATCTTTAGACATGACTGCGTCACACTCTGCAATTTCCTTACCAATATTTTGGATCATATTGTCATCCTTAGGTACAGCGCTAACGTTAAAATTACTTAAAAACTCACACCCATCATTATGTTTATTCAATACGTCGCACTTTACTTCATTTTTCTGTGGCTCATCACTCTTGTTTTCATTACCAATTAAATTCAATTCCCTTATATTACAGTTTAATTCACTTAATGCACTCAAAGACAACAACATATCATTCGATAAAGTAGGTACCATAGCACAAGTTATATAAACAGGTTCCTTGAACTTTAAATCATCTTCGACTTTCGTTAGGAGTAGATTAATTAATGGGGCTTTCAAACTCTGCCCGAACGCACAGGTCAACATTACACTACCATGAGGTGTTTTATACTTTTCTGGGACCAGGCTACTTCTAACTAGAGATGGCCAATGATTCGATGAGTCGAATCAGTGATTCGAATCTTGGTACTGAGTGGCTCAGTCTTTACACTCACTCTACTGATTCGAATCTCAAGCCCTCAAGGGAAATACATTCCAAGTGCGAAGGGAAGAAAAACTTATTTTCCCTTTGCGTTCCCAGAGATTTTCCCTTACTCTTTCAACTCTTTTCGACTCTGAGTCGATAGATGATTTGAAACAGTAAATGAGTGGGTGTGGGTGAGTTGGTGCAGCAACGAATCTTTACTGATTCAGTGTTTCGCTCTGTTTCGGTGATTGTATACTATCGTTGAGATTCGTTAGTTTTTCGAATCTTCTATCGACTCAGAGTCGAAAGGAGCCGAAAAGAGTTGAAAGGATGTTTCATTTAATTGGAGGGGTTTTTTCGAATCTTCTATCGACTCAGAGTCGAAAGGAGTCGAAAAGAGTTGAAAGGATGTTTCATTTAATTGAAGTTTTTTTTTCGAATCTTTGGTGTTTCATTTCTTGGTTGGTGGTCGGATTTAAAGTTTTATCTGTCTGTGGGTCTGGAGTGGGTCGAACATCGTTTGCTTATGGCGGGGGGGATAGGCGTTACTTCCTAAGGGCAAGAGGGGTCAATCTCCCCCCCGAAAAAAAATTAAGAAAATCCCTCCTTCCAACTTGTCTGGCTGATTTAATATTTGTTTAAAATTTAATGAAACATCCCTTTTCTACTTTTAACTTCAATATATGTCCCCCTGCCCCCACCCTTTAAAAAAAAAAAAAAAAAAACGGAACGTTAAGTTTACATGGTGGCGGATTTTCATGTGAAGGGAAATAGAATGAAATAAAGTTAGGATTGTGCTTGTCACTTTTAATGAAGGATACAGGGGCGGTATTAAGCGCTCTCACAAAAGGACTTTGTAGTAAGCAAAATAACATTTCGCTTTATTGCAGCAGATTTCGTTTTTTTTTTTTTTTTACCTTGTTTTTCGTTTAAGGGGAATGATTTTATTTTCTTTCGTAATTCAGAGAAATACAAAATAGGGTCTAAAGCAGTGGCGTAGTTAGTGTTATTGACAGTGGCGTAGCCAGGATTTTATTTCGGGGTGGGCTGGGTATCAAATTTAAAGATAAAGTTCAATTGTAAGCTATGTAAAGGGTCCCATTTTTTTGGGGGGGGGCAGCAGCCCCTCAGTAGGACTGGGCCAAAAATCGACATATCAGTTTTATTTCAACATCAAATATCCGATATTCCCATTTTCATTTCGGTGAAATCTCGAATTCGATAAAGGGCAAAAATACAGGCCGGCCAGGGGCGTAGCTAGAAATTTTTCATGGGGGGGGGGGGTTTATGACTACTGCAACTCATATATATGTATACGTGTGTATGATAATGTAGTGAAGAATATACATTTTGTATGGCAAAAAATTCCTCATGGGGGGTTATGACCCCCCTAACCCCGCCCTTGGCTACGCCTCTGAGGCCGGCGATAAGAAAATCCTGAGATCAATACCAGCTTGTGATGCTTTTGCTACTGCTTTCTCTCGGAAAGCTTCGTCTTCTCTCATCGCAGAAAAAACAGCTCCATGGTTTATTAGTCTAATTACCATAATTAATTAACGTATATCTCGGAACCTATCCACCGGAGCGCGTTTTTATTGATTCTCGACCCCCCCTAGACTCAACACCGCACCGATACTTAAAATTTCGAATGCTTTGACACCAAACTTAACCTTTTAATCTTACAGGCCCAGGGGGTCATACGAAGCTCCCCTATATTTTCAATTTGGGCATTTTAAACACTAGCCTCCTCCGACGGCATCTCCAAAGTCTGGAAACCATCCCAGAGCCAATTTCTACATGTTTGTAGTCCTTTTAAGCCTCAATCATGGTTAATTAGTCTAATTACCATAATTAATTAACGTATATCTCGGAAACTATCCATCGGAGCGCGTTTTTATTGATTCTCGACCCCCCCCTTAGGAACTCCCATCGATACATAAAATTTCGAATACTTTGACACCAAACTTAACCTTTTAATCTTACAGGCCCAGGGGGTCATACGAAGCTCCCCTGTATTTTCATTTCGGGCAGTTACTAGTTTTACTCGATCAAGGAGAGAGAGATGCTAACTGCCCGAGAACTCAGCGGAGAAGAAACCCGATGAATGGGTGAAGGGTGTTTAAATAGTAAGGCTTTCCGCGAAGAGAGAGGGAAAATTTCTTTAGTTGTTTTATTGATTCAAGATTCGAATCACTGATTCGAATCATCGAAGTAGTGAGTGAGTCGAGATTCGAATCAGTAAAATGAGTCGAACCGCCCATCTCTACTTCTAACTACCGATATTTGCGTGCCTGTATCCAAAACTCCAATTAAATAGTTGTTATCTATTCTCAAATCTATTGTCTGTAAAGCATCCACACAACTCTTTTTATTACCATATCCTTCCGTAACGTTATAACATTTGTCAGAAGAAATGCGAGCGGTCAAAACATTTTCCTTTTTATTATTACTTCGATCCTGACTTTCTGAGTGCAGCAGTGTTCCGTGAAAACGCGATTTACAGAAATCACAACGCTTCTTCGAGTAGCAGTCACGTGTTTTGTGAGATCTTAAATAACATAAAAAGCATCTATTCTCCTTAATTAAAGCTTGCTCCCTTTCGTCAGGCGTCGAAACGCAATTCTCTTCATTATGCGTTCCCTGGCCGCAGAAGAGGCACCTTTGGGGGCTTACAGCGAGTCCGACTTTGTTTACTTTTTCCGTGCGCGAACTCTGAATGTTAGATGGTAGGGGGAGACCGTTAAATTTATTGCTATACGCGTCATTCTTCCAATGCGCTTTTTCTTTTATTTTGTTTGCGGTTTCAGAACCAGAATAAGTTAAAGATTGCATCCTTTCGCGGCTTTCCACTTCGGATTTCAAAAAGGTCATCAAATGCTCTACGTTAAAATTGTCGTCTGAATTCTTTTTTCTGGAATAATCGAGGGCGATGTCTTTTGGAATGCATTTCATTAATAACGGACACAGCAAATTACCAAATGTTTCGGTTTTGATATCTAAGGAATTTAGGGATCGAATTTGAATGTTGCACATATCATACAGTTTTCTTAAGGCGTTTAGGTCATTTGAACTTCTTACTGCTTGTAAGTTAAGAAGCTTTTGCATGTGGGCGTTAATGAGTAGGTCTTTCCGACCAAACCTTTCTTTTAATAATTTGAGGGCCTCATCGTAGTTCTCGGGCGTCAGCGAAAATCCTTGTACAACGTTCAGAGCATCGCCTCCAAGCAAGCTTATTAGGTAATTAAATTTATCAATTTTTGATATGTTAGGATTTTTATCAATAGATGTACAAAATGAGTTATAAAAATTCTGCCACTCATGGGGACTACCAAAGTATTTGTTCATTGCAATTTTGGGCAATTTAACGTTGCATTCTGGAGTGATTAGTCGTGTTTCATTTACAACTGACTCAGAAGAAGAGCTGGGATTAGAATTAGTGTTTACTAAATTTTGTGATTTTATAAACTTTTGGCCACGATGGCTCCACATTATTATCTTGTCTTCGTAATCTTGGGCAGTTTCAATTTCTGCTTCAATTTCATCTTCATTAATAATTCTATAAATTTTGCCGTTTAGAATTTTAAGATTCTCATATTTTATTTTTAATAATTCCAGCGGTTCTTCGACATTTACTATATCATCATCCGTAATATATTTTTCAATAGAAGAAATTATTTTAGTTACGGAACTTCTTATGGCTTTTCGTTCCTTTTTATGTTTAGAGAGCTCAATTTTGTTTTCTTGTTCCGTCATGATTGAAAAAGTAAAATCTTCTTACCTTAAAGCTTCTTCTGTTATGGTTGGGGAAGGGAAAAATAGCCACTTATCTACAACATCCCACTTCTGACACCAGTTGTCGCGGCGGGGTTCTTTGCTTACGTCGCCGGATTGTGTTGTAGGTAGCTTGATTTAACACTCCCTTTTACTACACTAATATAATTTATTTACACCAACAAACTATATATACATTATTTACAACAGGGTTCTCGTTAGAAAAACTTATCATAGATTACGTATTAATTTAACACATCATTATCGTACGTAGCGTGTTTCACTTATGGCGTAACATCGGCACCCGTGTGGTCCGATTAGTACCTTCTCTTCGCTTCTCCTCTTCTCTTCTGAGCAGAATAATAAAAATGCGGCGTAGAGGGGTGAAACAAGGCGTTCGCAGCGCCAAGCCTGACAACCCGTTCTCCGCACGGTAGGAAACGAATACTTTCGTTACACATATAATTCGAATTAAACCCACTGATGTGGTATCTAAAAAAGTGAAAAATTATTTAAATCGTGATGAAATGTTGACGTCATGAGTGCAAATCTGAGATGACTACAACATGATGGCACAAAAACTATGTCAGTGTCACTGGCGATTAAAAAAGAAGCAACTTCTCTTGGATGACCTTGCCCAGGCTTTTCCTGGATGGTCGGTATCGTGGAACTGCTTCTATAAGTTGCACACGCCGCTAGGCGTTAAATTGAACTATCTATCTAGTCACCACACATGTGATCTAGGTCAAGGGGTGGGGGTGTCCTCCATGGGGGTCTTTCTAAGGGGTCCTAACCCGTATTTACGCTACGTTTTGGAGGAAACCAGCCATATATGTCTCCTAACATATGCATGTTGCGCGAGTACAGTTTTTCCCGAACGGAATACAGAAAAACTCTGAACGGTTAGGTCGGCGGACGCGACTTGTTTTGAACAAGAAACCTTCCGCCTCCCAGTTCAGAGTGCTATGCGCTCGGCCACTGGTCGGACTAAGTCATTCCTAGGGGAATATTATAAGCAATTGAGACCTTTGTTGTACACATGATTGCAATGTCATTCTCGTATTATTATTATTATTTATATCTCGTAGTATTTGATTTATTTTTTATTTTCATTTCATATTCCTGACTTTTCGTACTCTCTTGATTTTTGGGTCTTTGTGAATGCACATATTCAATTATCATTCCCCATTATTGTTACTGAATTAAGTAGTTCTCCCTATCGCCACTTCTAGACCAAAGACGTCAATCTGAATTTTCCTCGTTTCAAGAAAAACGCTTACAAAGGTTCATTACTTCAGTTTATACTGATTAATCAATTTTCTTGCAAACTAATCGGTATTAAGATATGAGGCTTTGACATAGTATACATGATTTCTTAAAGATCTTGAAAATGAATTTAGTTAAAAACGGGGCCTTCGCAATTAGTATCGGGCCTGCGCGTGTATTTTGATGAGTCATCCAAAGAGGCCTACGGATGCTCGAGTCTTCACGTATACATCAAGCATTTCTTAAGCTTCCCAGTGCTTTCAAACGTTATTTAATGTAGTTTTAAGTAGTAATTGTGTTACTAATTCAACTAAGAACTCATGATTAATTTGTTTGCTATGATACATATTGACATTCAGAAAATAGATGCATATAATTTGAAGGAAAAACAAAGTAGCGCTCACTCTCATGATTCACGATTGCTTATTTTCGTTTCACAAGTGGATATTTAATATACTTTAAAATAACTAAATACACAAATGAGAAAGACAATTTTATACATTTCTTAGGATAAGGAAATGTTTCACAATTTCCAAACAGTTACATCTATTATCATTTTTCAAAAATAAAATTGACTAAACGCTATTAAATTTAAGTGTTTTGAATCTTGTCCAGTTATAAATAAACAGATTAAATGACGAACAGCTGACATAAAAATAAAATATTTGATATTTACAATTCACATATACAAAATTTGAATACTGCTACAATGTTTAACGTATAATCTTCGTAATATACTGAAATAAGCTTATAATAATTTAGATATATATTTTTACATTATAAACTACTCAAATTTTCAGGTTTTCCGGGTCATCACTACCGTAAAAGAAATAATACAGAGTATTTATAAAGTAGCATTTATTACACATCGATAAATCTATAACAAGAAAGCGCAGTTAATGAAAAGAGTAAGAAATATAATATATATATATTTACAGACACGACACTTAACCTTAAGTTTTACCTTTAGTAATTTTATTTTCAAATTTCATTCAATTTACACCTACTATCATTTTTTACATTAACGAAACAGTCTTTACCCGTAAAAGAACTAAATAATATATTTTACGTCTAATAATGCATCGTATAACCTGCATAATTAAAATAGGAACAAACAATTACTTACTTTAAGTACCCAACAAAGTAGATAGTTTTCTCTTATTTTTTTTTTTTTTTTTTTTGGTTTTTTCCAATTTGTCATTTCGAGCTTTAAAATAATTATTTAGCAAAATATTCGCCATAATAGAAATGCATTTTTTGCATAACATATCGGTAGATACACCACATGAACACATTGTTACACAAATACTGTTTGTGATAATAATTTTCTCCATTGCCAGAGTCACCAAAATATGTTTTAAATTGACTTGTTTTAAGAAGTTTGACTCATAACTTTCGGAAATTAACACCTCAAAAATTGAAAACAAAAATTGTACAGGAGAATTCATGAACGTAGTCGTATTTCCTACGTTATTTTAAACAATTTAACATCAATCATTAATCTTTAACAAATAATGTATTAAAGCGCATTTCAGTGTTTTCGGGATATCCTGTATATTGGGAGAAAATTGAAAAAATACACTCAATAGCGCGATCCCTGAATTAATTATTCTTTAAAAAGACATTTCATGTATTATATGTTATTCTTTTGTCGCTTTCTCAATTGAACTTTGGAATTGAGCAAGCATAATGAACGCTTGTAAAAAATATTAACTACATTTGAAGTTTCTATGTAAACGTGCAAAAATCAATAATTTACTATATTTCTGCACTGTACCAAATGTAAGTCTGAATCACATAATCAAAGCATATGTAGCTGATAAATAACATTTTCAACTGGCAAAATTAAATTGTCTAACTAGTATCACTACGCCATGCTTATTTACAAGAATAAACTACTCAAATATTACGATTTCTGATTAAAATAATTTATTTATAAATAACACATGAATAATTATTCACTAAATATGATTTACATACATATTTTTAGAATTTCTAAACAAATTTTAAAAGTTTTCACTTACCTTTACATTCAGAGCGAAATGTTCGAATTTTATGATATATTTCCATGCAAGAAAAACGGCAAAAGCTTCACAAAACGATTATCTACATCTAAAGTTCTTTACTACGACAAAACTATAAAAAAATTGTTTTAAAATAATATAATATTTATAATACTTATAATAATGAAATAGAACATTGCGAATAGCGAAAACAGGCCTCAATGATAAACTCATTTTTCCTGATGGCAACTCATACGCAGGCCCGTTGCTAATAGCGACGGCCCCGTTAAAAATAACCAAAGTTACAGGTTCGCTTTATTGACGTGGTGATTGTGGTAGTGTTCTAATTGTTTCATATCCAAAACGTTTTCCTTTTTTGAGTCAAGAGCTGTAAAAATGAGTGTTTTTACTAAATTTTTAAATTTAATAGCTTAAGTGGCAGCAACGGATTCCGTAACTACGGAAATTGTAGCAATATTAAAAATAGAGCATGAAATGAAATTTATTTATCCTAGCTAGAACTGCCATATTGGCGTAATTAACGCCGATAGTCGATTGCAAATAGCCAAAATGATCCGAAAGTTAACTTCACAGTAAATGCAATTATTTATAGGCAATACCAGCTATATTTACCAGGCTTAAAAACATTTTCGTTCATAAAAAAAAAAAAAAAAAAAATCGTATTTATACATAATTCCTATTTTATTATACCCTGCTTGGCGGGATTTAAAAAATTATCTATCCATCCGCTCGTAACATTGGCTCATCTATATCGTGCCATAGAATTAGCAGTACGCAAAAAACACACGCTATTAAACACGTAGTTACACTACATTTAAATATTTATCGCCAACTTTTCTAAGAAAGGTACTAAAGAAGGAATCTGCATACGCCATTTTGAGAGATTTTTTTTTTTTTTTTTTTTTTTTTCAGAGAATGATTCTAAGCACTGATTTAACAGCAATCAAAATGGGGAAATAGTTATTTGTGTATGGTTCCATCGCCAAAAATTAATGCAGACATCTATTTGAAAAGTAGCATAGCAGTATTTTAAATTATCAAATATAACATGTTTTATTTATTCCAATTTACAGAATGCGAGAATTTCATTTCTTTTGAAATTTGGCGGCATTCCCCCAAGGTAAATCAATTTACTTAATTTGGGGAAAATTCCGAAGATCGATCGCAAAAATTGCCGTAATAACTGCGCTATTTCTGCATGGTATATTAAAGTTTAACGCCGTATTTTAATAAAACCTACACACACAAACCTAAACCTATTTCGGTCTGCTCGCAGTAAATTGCGCCAAGACCAAAACTGTGCAAATCGGTAGAATGTACTACTTTCTCAAAATCACCAAATCAGCCATTTTTTTCACCAAACTAAAAAATATACATAGTAGTCTCGGAAATCTCCCAATCCCTTATTCTTTTACACATAAAAAGCATTGAATTCCTGCTCTGATTTCACATGCACGCAATACTTTAATTAAAAAATAACTTTGTAAATAATCTAAACAGAAAAAAAATCATTATTCTTTTATTTTTACTGCAGGAGTCTAAATAATTTAATAAAATAGCCAAACATGGCAACCTCGATGCTTTTTTCTCACATTTTCACTACAGGGGTTACAATCGCGGAATTGCGAAGAGCAAAAATTAGCGTTTTTGATGGAGTTTTTTATCAATATCTCTTAAAATAATTCGAATTTCGAAATTTAAATTAGCTCAGGTTCTTTCTCGAAATTTTCTGAATTCGTGGATACCTCGGTCGAAACTCAACTCCCAGCCGTTTAGGAGGAGATGATTTAAAAGAGGATGATACATACAGACACGCGCGCACAGATTTTAATAGTATTGACAATAGTCAGATATAATTTTTTTTAAATTAGAGTCCTAAAAGTGTTCAATATGTAAAAAGAGTCTATATCAAGTTCAAGTCATTGGTTGGAGCACTCGTGGTTTCAGTGATCTCTAAAGGATATAATCTTTGGATAGGTCTGAGTAGATGTCCAGAGTTCTTCATAAGCCAGGGTTGAACGTCCTAAGTTTTTTCCTAGAAGGTCTTTAAGGATTCCAATTAGCCGTTCCCAGAATCCTCCCCACCATGGGGCAGCAAGTGGGTTAAACTTCCATCTTATTTGGTTAACTTCAAATTCTCTTTGTACTTTTGACCAATTAAGGTATCCGACTACGTTGGGAGACCATTTTCTTAAAGTAACTAATATGTAACCTTCTGAATATTTTTTTGGGTGTGTTTCAAAGAAAAAACTTAAGAATGATAACAATTTAAATCATATTGATATTTATTTATTTTTTTAAATGAAATTTATTGAAAAATTTGATGAAGATTTCATCGTTGGGTAAAACGGGCTACGAAAAATGATTTTCAAATAATCATAAGCAGTTTTTTATGTGTACTCATCTAACTGTTGGTAATGTAACAGACCGCAGGTTAAACTGTATTTACAAAACTTTCGAATCTATGATTAGTTTAGTGTAGTGAATATGCATTTTTATCAAAATCCATTCTATTTTCTGAAATAAAAAAGCTGTAAAACATAATAAAATAGATCTACATCAAAACCTGAGGTCTATTACACTCACATAGGTCCAAGAAATATGCATGCTAAGTTAAATCATTTATAGTTCATTAGTTTTTGAGAAATGATGTTTTTCGGCTGTTTACTGCGAAAAATTTAGTTTTTTAATAAAACATTTAAAATTTAGACAACCGTCTCTTCCTATTTAAATGACCATAACCAGATTTCTACAATCATATAGAATTAAAATAAAGGCCATTTTAGAATGGCTATGCATGGTACTTTTCTTTGAGACAGTAAAACCAAATATGTGAACTTTCGCAAAAATTGATTTTTTCAACGTAGTCGGATACCTTAAGCTGTTTTAATGCAGAATTCAAGCCAGTAAAATTAGTCCCATTATCTGAATATAGGACGGATATTCTACCTCTCCGTGCAATAAATATTCGCAATGCTTTTATTTCATCAGTTTTCGACTTTAAATGGACTTTCAATCTTTACATCCGCCAT
>JAWZYV010019463.1:0-23798 GCA_038373885.1 Cheiracanthium punctorium
GTTTATATTTATGTATTATCACAGATTTGATTAAACATTTTTTATAAATTGTTGCTTTCTGTAATCTCCGGTCCCAAATAAAAATAATTTGTTTGTACATACTATGTGCGAAATCATACCCTACTTAAATGAATTTAACTTATATGTATTTATATATTGTGTAAGTTCAGAGTTTTACTCTATTTAGCTGTACTTTTTTTTTCCGTAGTAAAGTATTTTTCTTTGAGCAGCATTTAAATTTTCAGTACATCATAATTTTATTTTTCAAATATAGTTTTGCTTAGTTTAAACACAATTAGTTATTTTTAGGTCTTTCAATTGTTTGAACCTCTATTTCTTAAAAGTTTAATCAATTCTTTCTTTCATGTCATTTATAATTCAATCTGCTTTCGTTTTGCAACATTTATATGAAATTATTAAACCAAAAAAGTTTATCTTATTTTGTTTCATTTTTTGAAGTATATAAATGTGATCACTATGTGGTCATGCTTTTCTTCAGCTGGTAACTGGTCATATTTTGTCAAAAATGGTCACTATTTCAATTAATTTTGGGTCAGATATGCAGTAAGAACCCTGCACTCTAATAATTTGCTCATAAGGTTTCTGAAGATTATATCACATAAACATTTTAATCAGAATTAATGTGTGGCTGTATAAATTAGAAAGATTTTTATTAAATGAGAAGTAACTGTCGTAGCCCTGTAAAAAACTAAGTCCTGTACACACCCAAATCAATAAAAGTCTTGCGATGGTTTTTTATAATATATAATATACCAATATGAGCTCAGTTGAATGCACCATGTAGTACAAGTTGTTCACACATTTTTGTAACGATTTCGCAAAGATATATATAGAAATAAATATAAGAGTTTTATTTTCTAATGTGTTCAGTCTGATAGCCCTTTCTTTGAACTATCATATTACATCTTGATTTCCAAGATAAAAGTCCTTTTCTTAAAACATCAAGGCAGATATTGTTCCACTCCTTCACAATCTTCCAGAGTCCACCCAATGTTTTGGGATGCCGCTTATAAAGAGCTTGTTCTAAAAATCCAAATGCACACTAATCCATAGGAGACACGCCAGGGGACTTGGGTGGGATGCATTTAAAGGGAATAGCTTCAATTCCAGTTTCATTTCTCATTTTATCAAAAAGTGGAGCAGTAGATTTAGATGTATTTCTTGGAGCTTTCTCCTGATGGAACTTAACACAGTGAAGATTGTTTGGCTAAAGGGATGGAATTTCTTCTTTAAAAATAGGTATTAAAACATCCTTCTGACAGTAATCCGAATTAATTTTGACATTTTTTCTACTCTTCTTATTATAAGTCTTCCGTTATAAGAAAATTCAGTAATAACCATAAAACCTTTAGAAAAACTTTCCTTGTTTTCTCTAAACCAACTTGTTAAGTCTTTTTCTCCTCTTTCGCTGTAGTCAATCGATCTTTTTCTATTGCAGTTGGATAAATGTATCAAAGCTTCATCAATTGTAACTACAAATTTCCATTTTTCATCCACCAAATAATTTTCATACAACAATCTACACATAGTCTTACGCTGAGAAACATGTTTTGGCATTAGGTGATGAACATGGTATTTTTTTTTTTTGCTTTGATTAACTTTAAATCGAATTTTATAATTTTGTTCACAGTTCCTACAGAGATATTTAAAGATTTTGCGATAGTTCTTTTGGTAGTTGGATTTTCCTTTAAAACATGAGATGTGACTTTAGATTTAATAAGAGGTGTACGTATCTTTTTTGGGTATGCATTTTTTGCCTTTTCCCCAGTGAAATATAAACTTTGATGTTTCTTTCCTCTTATATTAATTATGTCACCTATTTTACGTGTAGAAATATTAAAACCATGATTTTGACATCCTTTTTTAATAACTGAATAAGAGTATTCCTGTACGGATAGCGCAAAAATATAGCCTTCGATCCATTGTTTATTTTTCAGCGACATTTTAAAGCAAAGAGTATTTTTAATGCCGCAGACGATAAATAAACCATATTACAGTTTGATGCCAATCACATTTTTATTTTTAAATTAATATTTAACTTCATGGAGAAAATCAAAATCGTTACAAAAATGTGTGAACACCCTCTGTAGAAATGTATGTGAACACCCTCTCACCTATGTTCAATCACATGCACACATACATACATCTTGTAAAAATAGCATAAATGAATTCAGAAGACTTCAAAACATGTAAGTACAGTACAAAAAAATCTCCCAGTCAAATTTTTTCATGATTACAATACTTTCCTTACATGTACACCTTCGGAAAGAAAAATAGTTCATGATTTTGATTTGTTCATCTATTCGTACTTTTAAATGTCGTAAAAATATACATCAATTGCAATGATATTGATATATGTTGTTACTATGGGTTGATCCGTATGTACTCTATTGAAATAATTGCATCCAGCTGAATAGTTTTTTCTTTTACTGGGAATCCAAAAGTTCTTTCTTGTGCTTAGACCTATGGACAGTTATTAGACGTTCCTCTATTTGAAACACAATAAAATAAATATATGTGAGAAAAACGATAATGATTATTAGGAAAGTTGGAGACCTATGAAAAATCTAATTGTTGTACTTCACAGAAGAATTACAAAGCTGATCATGCTTAATATTATTCAACTTTATTGTACACATTCATGTATCACATTGGCAAGTCATACGCTGCGGTGTAGGTTTATTTTAGCAGCTTTTAACCCTTTGAGGCACAACCCTTTCCCAATGCTGAAAAAAGGGCAGCCGTTGCCATCGCTCAACTTAACTACCAGCAAGATGGCGGACGGCACAGCCAGCTGTCGTCAAAAAAGGGTCTCTAGATCTGTGGCACGCGATGAACGTTTCGATCGTACCGCCATCTTGCTGGTAGTTAAGTCGAGCGAGTGGCAACGGCTGCCCTTTTTTCAGCATTGGGCAATCTATCCAGCTGTTCTCGCATTCTTCCATTTTTCAGCAGATGTCAGTGCTGTTAAAAATAATCGTGACAATTTTTTTACGGGAAATGACGTGCTAAAAAGTAAAGGATTCTCGTGGAGCTATTACACCCGCAACTATTTTTATAGAAATCAAATCTATTCTTCGTGACTGGCAACAGTCAAAAGTGAGAGTTTGGTGTTCCCAGAGCGGGAACACTGTGCGTTAAAGGGTTAAATGGCAGAAAAACTTTTGTTGGGCTAACTTTCGGTTTCTGGCAACACTTTCTGCAACTTGCCACTAGGGGAATCGGGCTATACAAATTTTTCTTATTATTTTCCTCAACACTGGTGCTAAGGCAAAACTGCACGACAGGTATCGCGTGTGAAGGGGTGCCTTGAGCGGGGAACTTTTTAAAGGATTCTAACACGAATTCAGGTTACATAAGGAGAAAATATTGGTTGATTGACAGATCTTAGCCAGGAAAAAGAATAAAAAAACAGCACACACACACACACAAAAAAAAAAAATCCACCAAATCGTTTAAAAATTGAAAACACAATTAAAATTCCAAATACCTTTCATAGCTATTAGAATGCTTATTCGAAAATAGTGTACATTACATTGATAGCCCTTTTAACAGGAAAAACAGAACTGTCATAGATATGAGATTAAAATGATTATTAAATGACTAGAAGTCAAAGCCTGTTGTGGAGGCAATTACAATGGGTGCTATAAAAAACATTTGATGAAAATATGTCTACACTCAATATATTTAATTTTCGTCCACCTAAAATGAATAAGTTCATATTTTATTATATACCCAAATCAAATTCCATGCTCTTCTGGAAACGCATGTAAACTTTTGGCATTTGAAAGATTTTGTTTTGTGTACACAACCTTTCTTATATCCATGCACATAATTTATGTGTGAAAAAAAAATTAAACTGTGTGATCTGGAAAAACTATTTTAAATGAATTGGAATCACACCTTCCTTTTAAAGCTTGATGACCATGGTGTATATGACTTCTTATCGATTGCAATAGCCCATTTTGTCACTCAAATGGCTCATTTTTCTTTACTCTCGAAAATAAAATGGAGCTGAAAATAGAAAAAAAAAAAAAATCACTTGAAAATGAATGAACCGGTGGATTTTCATACAGTTTACAGAGAGTTCATCGAGATGTATGTCTCTTTTTCAAAGCCATTATCTCAGTTGTTCGATATTACAAGGTCTTTATTTATTTCAAAGCACATACACATTTTAACAGGACAATAATGGGGCAAACACAAGCATCCATGCCCGTACCAGGATTCGAATTGGCATAGATTTTTAAAGTAGCAGATTATTTTTTATAATTTAATACATAATTATGAAAATTTTCAAGTGGAAGCTTTGTCTCGTCTTGCAAAAATCCCTATATCACAATGTAAAATGTGCCTGTCTCATCTCGCAAAATAACTGCAAATCTCTCTCTCGCAGTCCATCCCTAATCAAATATGGAAAAAGAAAGAAAATTTGAAACAGTTCCCAGACAGCACATAAGCTTAAATCAAGTTTGACATTTCTTTGAATTTGACGCATTAATGCAAGCTTGGCAGTTCAACTCATTCTAAGCTGGCAGCAAGCTTGCAGGAGTCAAGTTGAATTGTCAAGCTTAAATACAGCTTGATTTAAGCTTGAAAATTGATACTCGCGTGATTTTTCCTTTTTAAAGGAGCATTGATGGCGCCATCTGTGAAAGAGAATGGACATTAATTGTCTAGCGTCCTAAAATTTGCTGAAAGTTCGTAAAATATGTGTTTATTTTATTACCAGTGCCATATTACTGGCAAGGCAAACGGGGCAACTGCCCAGGGCCTACAGATTTTAGGGCCCAAAAATCTTACATCTTACACTTTTGTAATTTTAAAATAAAATTACAAAGGATAAAAAAAAAATTCAGAAGTTAAATAATTTTTTTTGTTATAAAGTATGAACAATGAAAATAATTCAAATTTACATTTGTATAAATTAATTTAAACTTATTTTTAATTCTTCTAAATGCTCTATATCAATATAGGATACCAATATGTAGGAAAATAACCACATTTGTAAAGAGAATTTTTAACGTTAAAAAATAGCAAAATTTTTCAATTATTTGTTATTTTAAGAAATATTTACAAAAATGACTAAAGTGTTTGTATTCCATACATGTTAGCAACTGTGATATAGCATTTCGAAGTAACGTTTAACTATCTGTTTCTTTCATTTCAGATTACTTAACACAAAATTTGTGTTAAGTAAACCCATTCTATATTTCCAAATATGGAAATTCTTCAAAATAAAATACAATTATACTACGAAATTGATTTCAAAATCAGTCGTTTGTCTCGATTTTGGCCAGCAGTATTGCTTCATGAGTGTTGCGGTACTGAAAGTTTTAAAACGTGTTTTTTTTATTTTAATTTTAATTTAATTTATTTTGATGCATCCCATGGAAAAATAAAAGAAACAAATAACACATCGCCCACTTATCAATCTGGCGAGAAAACAGCGTGGTAACCCAGCAAGCGCACACACGTTTAACCCTCCGAGCGGCCTGGAGTTTGCCTAGTGATAACTTCAAAAAAGTTCCAGTGTATGGGATCTGTATCTCTCGAAAATGCACAAGAAAAACCTGCTTTCCCCCATTTCCGCATGGAAGGCGTGGGGAACAAGGTAATTAACAAACTGCCGACGTGACAGCCTACCTACCGCCTGATAAATTACTTTGTATTGTAGGAGCACATGTCCGGTGAATCTGACCAACTGGTCTCCCTCACCTCTTTCCCCCCTAAATACTCGGGAAACTACGCAACGTTGTAGGAAACCAAAGTTCTTTTCTCGGTGGCTTACATGTACACTCACCCAGAGCCAGATTTTTGTCCGATGAAGATTGGAAAAAGAGATATTTTGTTTTTTGCCCCCTCTCATAATGAGCAGGTAGTGAGAGTGACGCTTGTGCTCTAAAAATAGTAAAATTAGAGATGATCTTTTTACTATACTTCTTTATCTGAAAAATTTCTTTATAAAGTTTTAATAGAAATGAACGAAAAATAATATATCTAATGGGCCCCTTTCAAGATGAGGCTCTGGACACAGCCCCGATTTGCTCATGCGATAAGACCCCGTGTACATATTTTCAATAAAGTGTCCAATGTCAGATATATCCCATTCACCTGAACCTTATATAAGACGCTGCCCTTCATAAAATGTGCAAAGTGTTCCATAGAATTATTATTATTTCTTATATTTTTTTCGAACTGTGCATTTTTTCATAAAAGTTTATACAGTTAGTTAGGAAAGAGAAATAGGAAATTTGGCTTTCACTCGATCATTTTTGAAGTTGTAATGCAAAAAAATATGACAGTTAAAAAAAAGAGAGAGAGAGAGAGCAGTGGCGCACCCAGGATTTTAGTTTAAGGGGGGCTGGGCTTCAAATACTGCTGAACTCGATTATAGTTATATCATCAAAATATTTGGTACTAGACTACTTGCCCATAGAACACAAGCTCACGAGCAATGTAAATCATTATAGAGTCAAATAATTATCCGCTCATTTCAGTTATGTTATAGCCGAGATTAATTGTGTTTCATATACTAACTGTAAGTTTTTACTTAAGAACTATCATCTTTTTTTTGTAAAAGGTATTTTAGAAATAATTTGAAGGCAATTTTAAAAACGAAAACAAATAAATCATTTGTGACAATTCCCAATTTTTAATGCTTTTCAATTCTAACTTTCCAATTTTAGGGGGGCTTGAGCCCCCATAGCCCCCTCCGTGGGTGCGCCTATGAGAGAGAGTATAATGTACTTGAGTGTAGGGTAATAAAGCTTTCATTTAAATTATCTCAAGCGTACGAGAAAAATAAAAATTAAAAATTCTTCGATGCTTCATTTAAAGGACTTGTTTAGTAAATTTGTTAAATGAAATATCTATATTAATCTTTGTCAGATAATAAACGTTTTTAAAGACCTTTATTTATGTTCTGCATATGCGAAAAAATTCCAAGAAAAATTAAGAGCACGAATCTGAGAAAGTAACACACCTAGGATTCATGCCATCTGAGATTTTTACCAAAAAATTCCCAGTTGTTATTAATCTTATTAATGTAGCAAATCCAGAATATTTTGTCTCAAAGTGAAGTTGTTCATCTTTTATGGCCCACTAAAAAATCAGACCAGTAGCCAGATTTTCTATTCAGGGGGGCACCCTCTTTTTTTCAGGGGGAGGGGCACCCTAACTTAAGTGGGGTGGCATCCTATATTTTTTTGAATGATAACATTTTTATCTATATTTCTCTTCATTAAATAATAGCATAAGTTTTATAATTAAATAAATTCTGAAAAGTCCAAACGGCTTCCAAGAAGTAAAAGTTCCTTGGCTTAAACAGAATGGATTTAAAGTTGTCATCTTTGGATCATAGTATTACAAAGAAAAACTTTGTATATATAAAAACTTTGATATATAAAACTTTGATATATAAAACTTTGATATAAAACTTTGATATAAAACTTTGATAACTTTACCTTATATACAAAAATTTTTCAAAGCGTCTGCATTAAACTTTTTTTATGTGAAATTTTCTAGGGGGGGTGGGGTTCAGCCCCACCTGGCACCCCTTTGGCTACGGGCCTGTAAAAATGTCCGTGCAGCACACAAAAGTGGGCGTTTTTCTCAGACATAGAAAATGCTGTGGTCAAAAACTCTTTGGGGGACAACTTGCCATGATATTTATTTAACATCTATAATGTTAGACGATAGAACTTCATGAAATATATGAGAAATCTGTGGCACGTTATCGACGCAAAGTCACTGCAGGTCACAAAAACACACATTTTCTTTTCTTTTTTTCTTTTTTGCCATTTTTAAGGCTTAACCATAGCTTGCACCTTCAAGTTGCTAAGGCAAAAGAGGTGTCCTTTGAAAGACATGTATTAGAACTTATTAAAAAATGCATGTATAGTTGACGCAAATTGAATGCGCTTTTAGATTTATAAGACCAAAATCTGAAAATTTTCGATTTTGACGGAAATTTGAAGTTTCATAAATTCCTGCAGCAGAAGTTTATTGAAAGTAATTCTTTTGGATCGTTTTTATGTGAATATATTGTATTATTTGAATGCTTATTGAATTATTTGAATGAATGAAATTATTTGAGCGCTTATACCAAGTTTTGCGCGCAAGATTAGGACCCACTGGTGCATTGACTTAAATTGAATTGAATGAATTTAATTCAATTTAAATTATCTATATTTAATAATTTTAGCGACTTAAATTGCTAAATTTAAGCAGGGCCTGATTATGACCAACAGGGGCCCCGGACATTGATGAATTTTGGGGGCCCCGATCCATGATTTTTTTTTTTTTCAAAAAATTTTGATATAAAAGAAGACAATTTCAGAACATTTGAAATTGAGGGCCCTTTACAAAATCCCGATTTTCCCATGCGATAATAAGGCTCTGAATTTTAGTTTTTTGGGGGAAACGGGTGGATTTTCAAAATTTTAAGGTCGCCTACGTCTTTTCTCTATCATTTTGCTCATCTTTATGCAGTTAGAGGGAGTAATCAAAAGCGAAGCGCTGTTAATTTGTCAACGGTAATGGTTAAAAAAAACATGAGTACAAATTTTTGTCAATTTTAAATGTATAACGTACAACTGGCGCCATTCCCACATGTAATCTAAAAAAAAAAAAAAAAAAAAAAAATCCTTCGGAACTGGACCACTGAAATGCTTAATATATATTAATCCTTATATCAATGCTTTATTTAGGCGAAAACAATTTATTCGTTTTAATATTCTTAAAAGAAGTAGAAGTTTAATAATTTCGAGAAGCTATTTCAAACGATTTAAAATCGCAAAAATTTGCAAACCTATTTAGATTATGACATATAATTTTTTAGAGTTAACCTTTTAATTCATTTGGAACGCTTTTCTTCTTAGAAAAAGTCTGCATTTTAAATTAAGCCTTTCTGCTTAATAATTTGATATATATATATTTTTTTTAAATAGCCGAATACTGACAGCTTAGCAGTGCGGGACTGATTTATAGCTATTATGCCAGACTTGGGGATCGTCGAGAATCTTTTTTTCCCTACAATTTACACTCTTAAAAAAAAAAAAAAGCAGTTGATTACCAAGAAATCTCTAGGAAACAATGATTCCATTACTTGTTACTTTCCGAACATGTACCATGTAAGGAAAGTATTGCAATCCTGAAAAAATTCGACTTCGAGACTTTGATGTATTTACACGTTTTGAGGTCTCCTGAATTCAATTCTGTTTTTACGAGATATGTGTGTGTGTGTATGCGTGTGTGAACGAACTTCGATAGCTCCTAAACGGATCATTCGATTGAGCTCAAATTGGACATACATGTGATAAACCACCGTCGCAAGACCGGTATTGATTTTGGTGTATATAGGACTTATAGTTTTTCTACAGGGCTACGTCAAAGATTTCTTTGACATTATAGTATATGGGGAGAAAGTCTTGAAAGTATGCTAGCGTTTAAATGGTGCATTCGATTGAGTTTCAATTTGGTATATATGTTTGAATGATTCATCGATTAAAATTTATTTAAATGCTTGGTAATGATCTAATCGCAAGTCTTCGGAAAGTCGAGTGGAGGCACTCCAGATTTTTTTAGTATGATGCCATAACTTTTCTTAGTATTACTACTAAATAAAGCCATGTTTGCCAATTGATTTACATGACTTTATTTTGCAGCAATACTATGAAAAGTTATAGCATCTTTGTTTCAAAGAGATTTCTAAGTAATCCACAAATTTTTTTTATAGTGTAGGGCATCACCCAAAAGGATGTTATTTTCGGATCCGCAACTCTCATCCGTATACCAGCCTATATACAGCTGGAGGAGCTGCGGACCCACAGATTGATCGTTCACGTTTGCGCCATGTACATATAGCGGTTTTTGATCAGCCGAGATGTGAAAACGAATCCTTTCACTTTCTGCACACCAGGTTATTACAACTCCTTAAAAATTTATTTTAGGATGACTAGGAAATATTAAATTACTTAATTAACTAAAACATTTTTCTAATTTATGTGTATTGAAAGAAGAAAGGGTTGCCACCCGATCGTTAACACTGCCAATATAGCTTTTGGGTCATCGTGTGACAATTGAGACTATGACAGCATATTTTAATATCCATAACGCTAGGTTCGAGTAAAAGTTTTCTGCATTTTTTCAGTTTCCGTATAGCTGGAATAATTTAAAATGCATGTGTAAAAAAAAAAAAAATCATTACTTTCTTCGTCGTGAAGAACTGATACGCAGCTAGTTATAACATGTTATGTATATGTAAAAATAAATTACTTGAAATTCGAATTAAACATTGAATAATTTTGCGATTTCTCAAAATAATCAAACGAAAATCCCCACCTCTCTCTCCATGTGTTTATATATCATGGCTTTGATTTGCAACAGTGCTTCGATTTGAACTTCATATTTTAAACAGTTACACTAAAATTAATCTTTATTTTTAAATTTAGGTAATTGGAAATTTTATTTATTTACATTTTCGTCTATTTGGCAGCTTAGTTTAACCAATTGTTAAAGTAATCTCTATTCCCGTGTGATGATAGGGTACATCAGCTAATATAGAATAAAAATAGAAATTAAAATTCGTATTGTTCAATTAAAAGCAGCAATAATAAAATAATAAATCGATGACAAACTGACGCTTTCGATCTGATCCGGTATAAATTTAATTGCCTCGAAATATAAGATGAAAATTTTGGCCTTATACAAATTGGTCTATTTCTGTGTATTTCTTTACGTAACAATTTCTATAATTCTTTACAGGTTGAAAAGTTTTTCTAGCATGTATACATATTTACATAAATGAACTGACACACACACACACCACATAACACCAAAACAACAACAAAAAATCTTGCAGTTCAATGTGGGAAGTTAGTTTTTCTGGAAAGATGTTGTAGTTAGGGTAAAACTAAGACAGTGGAGGATCCTGAAAAGTTTCAACGCAGGAGGCAATGAATGTAGGAAAAAACGCCGCCGGAAAAAACGCCACCGGTAAAAACGCCGCCGGAAAAAACGCCACCGGATAAAACGCCACCTGGAAAAAACGCCGCCGGAAAAAACGCCACCTGAAAAAATATTTGTGTAATAATTTAATTAAATACTTGAAATAAATTTCTTTTGTTTTGCAGAAAATAGGGGGGTGGGTGGAATGGGGTATTCAGTTGAATTATGAGGTTTAATGTACTTTGTTTTCCAGAAGTGGGGAAAGCACGTGTCTAATTCAATAAGTCAATTTAGGCATAATTCGGTAGGCGCTAAGGAGGGGTGGGGGAAGACTTTCCTAGAAAGCTTTTGGTTTCCGTTAAAAAAAAAAAAAAAAAAGATTGCCAATTACTTAATAGTAAATGAAGCTTTCAGGGGGCTATGACCCCAAAACTGCATGCAGGTACTCTGATGACATGGAAGTGTTAAGATATCAAAGAAATAAAATCCCTAACAGGGATTTTAATTAACACATAGGTATGTGGGGGGGGGATAAGGATTTATTTTTTTCATATTTTAATGGATTTTTTTTTTTTTTTTTGCATATAAAAGACAGGCAAGGGAAAGAGCTTTATAAGATATAAATTTATCTTATAAAGCTTAAAAAATTATTTTTAACCTTTTGCATTATAATATAAATACTTTCCACTAATTTCCTGACAATTGGGTAAAGGGCTGAGGTGTGTAGGTCTAGGGTTCTGGCTTATGGCGCGACTGTTTTCTCCAGTTGTATCTTGAATAAGCGTTAGAGCCCCTCAAAAAGTTCTCCTCCCAATGCATGCCTTAATTAAGCATGCCTTAATTAAGACAGCCCTCGTGCATATCTTCCTTGATTTAAGGACCTTAAACATAAAATCAAAATAACTTATTTCATCATAATTTACACTGAAGATAAAAAGTTTTATATTTTTATTATTAATCAGAAATCATAATTCCTTCCAATTCCTATTAGAGAGATTGTCTTAAAAGCACTGATCTACGGTTTTCATTGATCTTATATAATATATAATTAATTACATATATAATTAATTATATATAATTATAGAAAATATTATTATTAGACATATATAATTAATTACAAAGTTACTTTATGGTGTCGAATAAAATTTTCAGGAAATTAAATGTAAATAAATACAAGCTTTTACTTTTTATACAGCCCTCCTGCAGAAATTCCCAATAAGTAAAATATACTCCCTTGCATTAATGAGGTGATGTAGAAAGTTTAAGATTTCTCATAAGAAGGCTTACAGTTCAAAGTCTGTGAGGGGGAATAAGCTTTTCAGTATCAAAAATAGTAAACATATAATTATTAAAACTATTCTAACAAAACTAATTAATTATTCTAACAAAACTAATTAACTATTAATTTTAATCACAGTTATACATAGCCAATATTTACATTTTGAGAAATGAGTTTTAAATCATTTTAAACCAGTTTCCTTTAAAAAGTTATTGTTTTTTTCAGCATTTAAAAATTTGTTTAAAAACATTACAATTAGACTAACATTTAATTTAAAGAAGATTTTTTAAAACTTGTTTTTGACTTATTAATAGAATAATTTAATTTTTAAAAAGACATCTTTAAAATAAGAGTACCAATGTTCAAATTGAATATTTTCAAAAATAGAAATATTTATATATCAATATATATACGTATAAATCTCCCTATTCTAAAACTTATTATTTAAAAACAAAGAGCCAACAAGATAAATTACCACGAATCAGAATAAACTCTTGCACTTATAAAAAGAAAACCAGTAATAATAAGCCATAGCTCAACTCTAGGTCTCCCCATAATCCGATAGGGGCGCAGTAGCGTAGCGATTCAGTAGGTTTTGGGGGGGGGGGGGTTTCTATCATCCTCCAAAGGTATGGGGGGGTCGAGCCACAAAGCCTCCCCCCCCTTTCCTACGTCACTGCAGGAGCGTAACCAGGGAGTGGGATGTCGGGATATATCCCCCTATTTATTAAGAGCTTTCAGATTTTTGTCGTCAATAAGAAATTAAGTTTATCGATACAAAATCATATCTCATACAACCCCCCCTCCCCGAAAAAAAAATTCTGGCTACGCTCCTTTCCTCATCGATTAGCATATAACGACTATGTTACATCATAAAACTATTAAAAGTGGCGTTTTTTCCGGCGGCGTTTTTACCGGGTGGCGTTTTTTCCGGCGGCGTTTTTTCCGGGTGGCGTTTTTCCCATGTGGCGTTTTTTCCGGTGGCGTTATTTCCGGCGGCGTTTTTTCTGGAAGAAAAATGGATCTTCTTAAATTTAAAATTTTGATTAAATAATTCTTATCGTCTGCAACCAGGTTTAGGATGGTTGCTCTCATCATTCATTATTGAGAAGACGTTTTTGAGAAGATTCCTCTTCTCTTACATGTGTAATTTCTTAGCGTGGATCTTTGAACACTCCGCTAAACCGGCAGATTATTCAAAGACCCATGCTAGGTGAGCAGGGAAACCACACAGATCATAGAGTGTAATGTAGTGCATTTATTGCAAGCCTGCACTCAGGGTATTTGTCAAGTCGGAATGCCTTGGTCAGAGGATTTTTTCAGGTGTTCTTCCGCGTCTTCACGAGACATCTAACGAAACCTCCCGAAACCCTACACCGTTAGAGAGACAGCCGCGCGGTAGTCCAGAACCCTCGACATTTACTCTTCAGGCATCTACCATTTCCAGTCCCTTGTGCAATGGGCCATGGTGGGACCGAGACCCACAGATCACAGAAAGGGAATCATCACCACTGAATCCAACTGGGATTTAATTTTATTTTATCTTACTTCTTCTTTCTCTGTTATTCACTAGTTCTTTCACTATTTATTTTATCTTTATCTTCTTTCACTGTTCTTTTCAACTAGTTATTTTAATTTTGTTTTAATCTTTAGGACGGGATAGAGCGTTACTGATAAATTTGATCGCGCATTTAATCGTGTGACTTTTCTAGTAAAATCAAACTGAAACATCAATAACTGAGGACTAGTTTACAGCAATACAGTCTGGACACATACTCAACTTTCCTCACTATTTTTAGGAGGGCCCAGTGTCACTTTGCTTAAATATTTACCTTACATTTCATTGTTTACATGAAAAATACTATAAGGACGTTTTGGCTTCTAACTATGTTTCAAGAATATTATTTTTATCATTCCAATTTTAATGAACTAATGCATTATGTAAAAGTTGTCTTTATTTTATAACACCAGGCAGCTTCTACGTAATGCGTTAGTTCATTAAAATTGGAATGGGAAAAATAATAGTCCGGAAACATAGTTGGTTGCCAAAACGTCCTTATAGTAAGTATTCTTGATGTAAACAATGAAATGTAAGATAAACATTTAACCTAAGTGACATTGGACTCTCCTAAAAATAGTGAGGGAAGTTGAGTACGTGTTCCGACTGTCTTGTAATTTAGTCCTCTGTTATTGACGTTTGATTTTCATTTTACTAGAAACTTAACGCGATTAAATGCGCAATAAAATGAAGCTGAAAATAGCAAAAAATTGCTTAAAAATGAGAGAACGGGTGGATTTTCAGATTTTTAAAATAGCGCAGATCTTTTTTTAATATTTTTTTTACATAATTATGAAAATTTTCAAGCCGATCGCACGAACTGTGTGAATTTCATTAAATTTTTACACAGTAACTTTTTAATCTGTTTGGATTAATGATGGTAAAAGTTTTGTTTGGAAGGGGCCGGACCGGATTTGTTAGCGAGTGAGTCACGTATCAGCGTAACTATATAATAGGATAATTACAGAGTTAATATTTATACAGGAGTGGTTTATGACATGTAAATTTGAATTAATTTAAATAATAATATGCACTACATTTCTTTAAACCCCCTCTTCATCCCTAAGCATGCGTGCCCAAGACCCCATATATGTTAAATCGGTCTCTTCTAATAAAATATTTTTTTTATATGCAAAATGTTTTGTTGTATTCGAGGCAACACCTTTTCCTTTTCAAGTAACATTTGAAAGAAGTAAAATATTTACTCAAAATTCGTTATTTTAATTAAAAATTTAAAGTTATTATAAATGAAAATACGAAATATTCAAACTTATTTCCCGTGCCCAACCATGCTTAGAAGGGAATCCGGTTCAAAAGATTACTTATCTGAAAAAATACCGAAAGCATTCGGCTTCTCTCTTCCTTAAGCCCTGGTTTCCTGGAGGCGGCCGGCGTCCAGCGACCAGAGTGATTAATGACCTCGGCGGTGCCTCTCGCGTCCAAAGAACGCGTTTGTTAAAAGTGGTTTGCTACTCGCGAAAGCGGCGGGAGGGGACGCTCGGCGATCGCCGCTTCCGTCCAGATGTGGTGGACGCTCGGCGAACGCCGCTGCCCGTGGAGAATTCGTGGACGCACAAAAGAAATACACACCATCCAATGTACCTTGGATTTTAACGAATTCACATTAAATGAGTATTAATAAGTAGTTATTTATTGTGAATGGAGAATATAAGTACTAATTAATGCTTGATTAAACAGAACTTAGCAGTCGCATATTTTCATAAATCACATTTTTTTTTTTCATAATTATATACTCAACGATACAAAAGAATAAAAAAATATATTTACATGTTACAAATGTATATACTGTTTGCTATTACACACATGCATTGAATGAGATATGAAAAATATCAAAATACATTTTGTACGTTCTTTTTTCTAAACAAATAAGGTTTAATTCATCATTAAGTATTAATTTTGTATTTAAAGGGACTTTGTACCTGAAATATACTAAAAAACGAATTTTCGATTGTGTCTAGAAATCCCCTGTGATTCTTTATTGTGTTTAGGTAAACAAATTTTTTAAAAAACATCCTATTTTACTTTTTGTTTCTTGATTCAATCCAGTGCCGCAACCTGGGTTTACGAGTTCCAGGGGCGAGAGTGAATCTAGGGGCCCTTTTCATGTTATATTTGGTAAAAACGAAAATAAATTAGCACGTTTCATACATTTGTATGTACTCAAAGTCAGAATTAAACGCTTTTAGATAATAACAGATATAACATGTAAGTATGTAGTCAATACAAAAAAGAAAAAAAAATCAAAAGAAATCGTCGTCTTTTAGATGCCTTTGAACTAAAATATTAAAAGTTCTTTCATCCTCTCTTTTTTTAAATATTTCATGGGTATCTTTTCTTACAAAAGCCGATGAAATGATTTCTTCTTCTTCTTGCTCTTCATCTAATACAAGAGCGATAATTTCATATTCAACACTTTCAGCCATTTTCAGTGTGCGAAGCGTTTTCAGAACGAAGAATGCCTGCCCAACAACCGTTTTCCAGAAAGTGGACGCAGAAAAATGCCGCGCGCTCGCGCGCCTGCAGGAAACCACCCTTTCGCGACAGCTGTGGACAGTTTTTCACAGATGTCACCTCGGGCACTTTTTCGCGGTTGTCAAAGGCGAGCGCTGGACGCTGCCGCTCCCAGGAAACCCGGGCTTTAGTTAGAAAAGGCATGGTCACCACATCTGTAAATAATTTTGTGGGGTGCTACAATTAAAGTATCGGAGGTGTGTCTTGGCCATTGTGCGCTCTCCCCTCCTTTGCAATCCATTAATCTAAGTGTCACAGGTGTTTTGGCGAGTGGGGGTAAGCAGTAACGGGATTTTATGTCACAGCCGCTTTCGAAGCAGAAAAAAGGGAGCAGAAAATTATGTCTCAGCCGCTTTGAACAACTCTTACAAATGAAGGGATTTTACGTCTCAGCCGCTTGGAGGGTTAAATTACGTCCCGATGTCGAAATGTCGAAAATAGGTCGATGAAAAATTACAGCAAAAAATAGCGTTTAAAAGATATCAAACATACATTGTGTTGTCGATGTTATAAAGAGCCGTTCGATTTTGGTCAGGGAGGCGGCTATCTTCGACTGTTAATGTTAGTCGCCCTCACGAGGTCTATGATCCGTCAATACATCGCCGATTTTCCGCTCATGGCTTCGGCGGTCTGAGAGAACCCCCAGCCAGCCAAGAAGAAACACGATTGAGCATCGAGAAATTTTTTCAGCTTAGTTAATAGTCAGTTGAACGTCGAATAAACAGTGCAGGGGTGACAGAATTTACGGAGTCCTTTCTCACGACCTTTGACATGTCCACCCCAACCGTTTTCTCAGAAAACAGATGCTTTTTTTTTCTTTTTTGTGTGTGTATTCGTTCATGGTTCGCGTGGCTCGTACTTCGCAGTTTTTAATGCAAGGGCAGAACTCGCTCCAGCGTGTTCTTGCTCAATGGCTGAGCTCAGGAGCTGCGCTACACAGAAGAGTAAAATTTCCATAGTTTTAACTATAAAAGTGGATATTTTTCAAGTATCTCTTGGAATATTTTTCAAGTTCAGTGCTAGCACGATTTATCGTTAGCTTGGCATATTAATAAATTTGTCTGGCTCTCTTTAAATTGTGTTGGCCGGTGATGTTATTAAAGTTTATCGCTGTAACTACAAATTTTAATTCCAGCCATCAAAATTTTAGAGGTGAATTAAATAATTATTTAACTAATAATTTTGTGCTTTCTTTCTTTTATTCATTTTCTTTTAAATTGCTAATTATAAGTCTTCTTATTTGCATTATAGAGTGAAATATAAAGGTACAATTGGCATAAAATCAACTGTTTACCTTAAGCATATGAAATATTTTTTCTCATTATAAGCACGAATTTACTTGATGTAAACTTACTATAACAAAAGTCAACTTATTATTGCATTATGGCATAACTTACAATGAAACAGATTAAAGCATTTTATGCAAAGTTTTTTTTTCTTTTTAAATTGTATACTAATATGTGTGCATTTAGTATGTAATTTAAACCTATTTGGAGTAGTAAAATTGAACAAATCAAAGAATTAAGAGAGATAAATAAAAAACTGTTTGTGTAATGAAGTAGACAAAATTTTTCTCGTGGGAGGGTGAGAGGGGGGGGGATTTGTAGATAGAAAACTTGTTCATATTTTATTACAGGAAAATTATAATAAACTATAGAAATAAAAAAGCAGGCTTATTCGTCTAATAGAAGTGGTTGCTTGACGATTTCGTCGAATCCTGACATTTTATAAACGTAGTAATTATGCCGGAATTCCAGACATTTAAAGAATATGTCAGTCACACACCATTTACATACGTCGTGAAAGCATGGAAATTCAAACTTCTTGTCGGGTGCACATGCCGTTTAAAAGGAAACACTTTATATTTCTAAATATAAAGTTGTTGGCTAATAAGTTGTTGGCTAATAAAAAGCAATTTTGAATTAAATGATTAGAAATAACAAGTTTTAAATTAACTTCTAATCGTTTAGATAAAGTTATAAAATTTATATTCATAAAAGTTTGAACATATACAAAAATATATTAAAGTTAAAATATAATCTTGATTTTTAATTTAACAGATAAGTAACTTGCACGAACAACTTATGTCACTAATTTACATTTTAAAGGGTTTCCATTTTTTCCCCCGGTACATTTTATTAATCGTTTTGGCTGTATTAGGTATTTTTAATAAAAGGGTGCAAAAAAATTATTTAATCTACTCTCATAAACTATCTAAATATTTTCATATATTGGTTAAAAAGTAACCTTTTTTATATAAAATAAGTAAATTATATTTACTGTTAGTAAAATTACATTTTAAACTGTATTCCTTACTTAACTAAATTTACTAATATTTTATTTAAATTTAAGTTACTTTTTCACCATCTTTCACCAATAAATGAAGATATTTAAATTGTTTATAACATTGAATTAAACAGTGTACCCCCCCCCCCCCCGTACAGTAAAAACAATTCATAAAATGTACCGGGAGGAAAAAGTAAACCCTTTAAAATGTAAAATAGAGACATAAGCTATTTATGCAAGTTACTGATCAATTAAATTCAAAAAATCAAGATTATATTTTTCATTAATGTATTTTCTCTGTGTTCAAATTTTTATGAATGTATATTTTACAATTTCATCTAAACGACTAGAAGTTAATTTAAAACTTGTAATTTCTGCACATTTAATTAAAAATTACTTTTTATTAGCTAACAAACTAATATTAAAATGTATTATATAGAAATATAAAATGTTTCCTTTTTAAACGGCAAAAGTTCACAAGATCAGAACAGTTTGAATTTCCATTCCTTCAGGACGTATGTAAATAGTATTTGCCTATTCTCTGAATGTCTGGAATTGCGGCATAATTACTACGTTTATAAATGGTCAGAATTCGACAAATTCTGAGAAGTCTTTAAAGAACGACTTCTATTAGACGAATAAAGCCGGTTTTCTCTGTCCTGTTGGAGCGATTCGACAACGTATAACGTAAAATCAACCACTATGAGCTGAACTTTATAAGCGGATTCCGAGAATCTGTCACCCTTTGCCGTTATAGCGACGAGTGTTCGACCAATATCGGGGATTTTCTTTTCCTGGCGGTCACCCTTTTTCATTCTTGCGCCGTAGTTAAGCGAGATTGTTATCTCTCACGGTAGCCCCTCGCGGGTGATACGCCGTCTAGAAGTTCAGCGCTCGACGGGCAAACAGGTGGACATATCCAAGGATTTTTAACGTCGATGATTACGTCGACGGCGACGTTAATTCGATGTATCGTGGCTGGCTGGGAAGTCACTTCAAACTTTAGTCATAGCTGCACAAGGCTCCGGTGGCGGAATGGATAGCGTGCTCGACTGCGAAGCCAAAGGGCCCGGGTTCTATTCCAGCGACGAACACTCGATGGAAACAGATTAAATTAAATTGAAATTTCAGCGTAGAGGTGGAAAATGCGTGAAAAAATAAATTATGTGTGGCGCGTTAGCCAGCGGACGCCCCGTGTATTAAAAAAAAAATTTTAAGCTTGAAATTAAGCTTGAAATTTCAAGCTTGAAGTGTCAAGCTTAATGCAAGCTGGGCAAGTGTAAACTAGAACAAGCTTGCATCAAGCTTACGCGCTTGGAATTTTCAAGCTTAATTCAAGCTTATTGACTTGATAAATCAAGCATGCTGCAAGTTTGCTGTGCTGTCTGGGTTTCATATTTTAATACGCACCAAAGTGCACTGTGTATTAAAAGCGTATAACGATCTATTTGTCTTACTTGTTCCGTTACACTGGAGAGTGTATCATAATCTATGATTGTGCCGTATTTGTCTTCCTTGTTCCATAAAACACTTCTTTGGAATGGGATCGAAATTTATATTAAAGTAGCCTGCTAAAACTGATTTTCGATGTTTACCAAGGATATTCTAGCTATATTTCACCTTTACTTACACCAATATTGACACTATGGACACTTAACAGAGCCTGATTATGACCAAATGGGGCCCCGGGCATTGATGAATTTGGGGGCCCCCATAAATGAAATTTGTTTTATTTTTCATAAAATTTTGATATAAAAAAGAATATTTCAGAACAACATTTGATATTGGGACAAAGTCCCGATTTGCCCATGTGATAATAAGGCTCTGCTTATTAACAGTAACGGTAACCCGTTAAACAGTACGTTCGGCAGTACGGTCTCGCTAATTGTAGAAAACCCCGCGAAGCTGGTGTCAGTTTTTGAACTTATATTGTGGTGCCATAAACCTTCAAAAAAGCATACTTCGGCGACTTTTGACATTTCAACACTGCCCCCCCCCCTCGCTTTCCCCGTCGGACTATCTGGCAACCCTTGAAAAGTGAAACGCCATTTTCAGACAAAAATCCGTGTCTGAAACACTCAAGTCAAGTGCTGATATAACATAAGTGTTTTATAATCAAGGCGTTAGGCAGATTGCATCTTTCTTGTCATAAACGTAATGTCCCATTGGACTAGTAACTGATAAATAAATAAATGTTCCATAAAACATAATTAGATTCAACTGATGCTTTTTGTTTGACGTCAGATTTATGACGATACACTTCTTTCATGACTGTTTTCCTTTTAGAACGTTTACCTCGCCATTTTTGTTCGGCCTCGAACTAGAGTATACAGTTTACCGTGACGAAATCTTTCGGCATTGATACATCGTCCGCTTTACTTCCATGATTTACTTGTCTCAGTCAGTAATTTACGACGTCCACTGCCCCTAAGTGCGCCATTATTCTACGGCAAAATTGATACTGTGTTTGGGATGTGATGTGACGAGGTAACACCCGCTGTTGGGTCTTACGTGTGTGCGCGCGTCATGTCATTCCTGAAACACAGTTAAATTCATGTGAACAATTGAATATCTATCTGTGTCATGTGCAACGATAGTTTATGATATTCATGAACTTTACTTATCTGTTGCATAAAGAGATTTTAGAATTTAAGGCTGTTGTTCGAAGAAAAAAAACCCTTGTTTTTAGTTTAGGTACACAAATTGAAATAAACTAATTGCACCATGGTCTCCAAAAAATTCCAGATGGTTCTTCATATACTGCTTTATACACTGTAATAAGTGAAAAAGCTGTGCCTTTTGTGAAATTTTCAGAAAAAATTCTTAAACTGGGATCTGAGTTCCAAGATTTTTCGACGGTTGGCACGTTTTGCAAAAATTTCCGATTTTTAAAAATTTTTTCTAAAAGTTTTGAAATTGATACAAGTTTATCGTTTACCTCAATATCTAGTACAGCTTGTAAAGAGACAGTTTCAAAGTTTTGAAGTGCCTGACATAATGTAGTTTATTTTATACTTATATGTGATTTTATTACATAAGTATATTGTTATACTTATGTAATAAAATCACACGATTTTTTTCGAACTACGCCGTTAAAGCCTACATCTTACTTTTTTTTTTAAAAGAATTGATAAAAAGATCTCTAGTTATCATTTTCAATTAAAGTTTTCCTATGCGTGCTCCAATTATTCGCAGTTAGCATCGATTGCTACAATATTTGTGTATACAGAGCGGTTATAATTAAATTTCCCCACTATAAGCAACATTTTGCGACTGAACACGGGCAAGCAACTTTGAAATATCCACTGTACACGAGATGCGCTCACATGGAAGTTCTTTTTAAAGTTTAGCTCCAATGTCTACTAGGTAGCACCTTACAGCTAATTTACGAATGGAAGTGACTAACATGAAATGTACAAGCAATTTCAACATTTATTCAATAGCTCGTAAACATTCATTAATGGTTCTTCTTCTTTTTTTTTTTTTTTTTTTTTTTTTTTTCTTTTTGAGCAGATTTCATCAAACAAAGAGCTACCTAGTGGATATTTTTTAAACTAAGCTTTTAAAAAACTTTCTTGACCTCACCTCGTGTAGTCCATACGCCAAATTTTGTGGCGATCGGCAGATAAGCTTAATTATAACCTCCCTGTATGTTATTCCAATTCCTATAACAAGCGCTCTATTGAGAAGAGTGTACAGCGCAGCTGTTTTAAAATGGCACCCGAAAGTCTTACAACACAACAAAGTTTTTGGGAAGTCATTGTTTAAATTGCATTTCGAAAACGTTCAACCAGTTCCAAACAAAACAAAATTAATATGTAATAGTTAAGTTTACAAAAGAATGTACAGTGTTCTTAAAATTGATAGTTGTTATACATGGACAAAGCAAAAGAAAATCTCATGGATTTAGACTCTTAGTAACTACACTAAAAACTTTATGGATATAGCTTTACCTTGATTGCTCCCTTTCTGTAATCACAGTTACTTCCCTGACTGGGTTTTTGAACGCCCTCCCTGCGTCCCGGTTTTTCAGAATTAGCATGCTGGAAAGCAACGATGGGAGAGAGCAGGCTACCCATTCGTTGCTGTAAGAGCAAATAATAATGTTGGAAATTGTTTCATAATTAGTGTATTCGGCAGGATTTATCTTTCATTTTGCTGTCTTCCTGCTGCAGTTCTCGCTGGAGTTGTCGTCACTTATAGAAATTCAAACAATTTAGGATTAGAGATTTCCACTTATTCTCGTTTAAATTTGATGCTCTCAGCTTAACCTTAAGTACTACACGGTAATTCAAACTACATGGTAGCCCCTTCGCGACTGTTCTTAATTACTGGACCCAAGCCTCATATTTACAAGAACATGCTCTTTAAAACTGGAGTTAATTACAATAATTAAAAACTTTGTGTGTAAAACATTACCACTTATTACGGTGGTGTACTGTAAAATAACATACGGTCATAATATTAATATTTACGCTAAAATAACATCAGTACCTTTTTACGGCGTTATTTTCTTAAGTTTTTAAATATTTTTAAGCTTCATATTCTTCCGAGCCACTCAGCCAAAAACAAAAGACTACTCTCAAAAATTTTCGTTTTGTTGTGTCTTTTATTACATGTTTCAGAGCGCTTGAAGAATCGAAGCTAAAATCAAACATTTTATTCGAAAATTTGGCTTATTCTTCTTAC
Organism: Cheiracanthium punctorium; assembly: GCA_038373885.1. Classification (NCBI taxonomy): domain Eukaryota; kingdom Metazoa; phylum Arthropoda; class Arachnida; order Araneae; family Cheiracanthiidae; genus Cheiracanthium; species Cheiracanthium punctorium. The sequence continues at coordinate 23,316 of JAWZYV010019463.1, forward strand.
TTTTCCTTGCTTACAAGACAGCCCTTTATGATAAGAAGTACCGGAAATGTTTAGCTTGAAAGTGCTTAATCTCCCATCTCGTCTATTTTCTTATACCATATAACTTGTGCACAGTGCATTTCTCTTTAAACAATACTGTACTTGGAAGCCTGACGTTTCTCAAACTTTACTTTATCTACGAAAGTTTTCTCCATCTTGAAAAAAGAACCGCGAAAGCAATTTTCAGAATCGATTGACGTCATGCGTGACAGGTGAATGGCATTTAAGTTTGAAGAGAGGCCGTTTTTGACGTAATAATCCAGTTTAAAAGTACTTTTCCAGAAAAATAAATTTCTAGCTGTTTTTTCCCCCCCTCCCACTAAGAACTCGGAGTTTTTTTAAGGCTCAAACCTTTATCTGTCAGCGTGCACAACTGTCATCACGAAAATAAACTCTCTTGTTAAACACAACATATTCTTCGCGAATGTACTGCTGCATAACGAA
>JAWZYV010019465.1:0-24550 GCA_038373885.1 Cheiracanthium punctorium
CGAGATACCGAGGTTACGGTCGTATTCACCAAGAACTTGACACCCGTGTTAACCTCTTCAGACGTTAAACAGGCATCCAATATACATCCATACGACAACTGACCCTCGTTTGGTGGCTCAACTCGAGTGTCAAGTACTTGGTGAATACGACCGTTAGAGTATTTTTTAAGATTGGAAGTTTAGCAGATCTGTGATTTGTATCAACGACCAGGGACTTGTATATAGGAAGATCATGGACTTAATCTAAATAGCGAAACGAAATTTGCCTGTAAGATGGTCGCTGTGAGTCGTAATCATTAAGTTCATGTTGTGCGCTTGCGTGCGTCAGTAGTGGATTGCATCATGAGTTGTCACTTTGTGTCGCTAGAGGGCGCTTTTGTAGCTAAGCATTAAAAGTGGATCGAGTATGTACATGGTATGTTTTTGCAGCTAAGCATTAAAAGTGGATCGAGTATGTACATGGTATGTTTTTGCATGAAAGCTAGTTGTGCTTAGCGATGGCCCCGGATGATGACGGGCTACTCACAGTTTGGTGAATACGGCCCTAAATCACTTGAGTCTCAGATTCGCATTCATATTTCTAGGTTCTATTATGAACCGTATCTTGGTTTCGGATTCGTAAATGTCTACGTCAGTTGAGTATTGTATGATCCGTAACGGACCTATGACCCGCGACTCAGACATTGGTTGCATTCGTAAACTAGAAACTCGTTTCCAGAGTTTTCGTAAGAAAACTGGAATGCGCTTGTTCAGTGCAGTTCAGTGCTATCAGTTTCTTTTGCCTTTACGAACAACTTCAGTTTATTCAGTTTCGTCGCCGAGGATATGTGTTTGTTTACAATATGCGTATGCTGTTATTTTATCGAGAAGTTTTTAGTACATACTCAATATAAAATCAACAGGATTTAAAAAGAAAGAATGGCCATCATTGAAGTGCACTGATCAAAATTTAGAAATTTCAACTTAAACTTCAATTTTTTCAAAAGTATTTAGCAAGAGATGTTCAGATTTCGCTAATAACGGTTTAAATCAACTTCAATCTCAACACTAAAATATGCAATTTTGAATTTACTAAAATGAAAACTACAAGAAAATGATTACCTTTGAAAAATTATGTACCTTTGTTGAAGCTTCTAACGCATGCATGAATTTCCTTCTCGAAAAAATAATATTTGAAGCTTCAGCAAACGTAAAATACTTTTCATAACTATATACTTTTCTATAACAACGGAAGCCATTTGAAAACAAAAACAACGTGCAACAAGAGTATCTTCTAAACAACCGAAAGAACCTGCTCCATGCTCAGTTTACTTAGTTTGAAACTAAACGCACTTAGTTTTGTATACGAATGCTCTAGTTTATAAACTAAATGCACTCAGTTTCAATTACGAACACCTTAAGCAGAAACTCGTTGCATGAGTGTAACTTGTTCGGCGTTTACGAATGCGGCCATTGATCGACCACTTAAAACGGTCTCGTTCACGAGGCAAAAACGAAAGTTCCCTGATTTTTTTAATACGTTTTCCTAAACTCTCCGATATTAACCTGACTTTTCCTGATCGATAAAGTACCCTGATTTTTCCATAAATTGCCTGATTTCCATGAATTAGAGCCACTCTGTCATACTCCCCAATATTTATTTCATGTTCTGTATCAATCGGCACGTTCCTTTGAATCTAATGCTTGTGAGCTATAGCGTGTGAGAAACCGAACTTTTAATATACAGGGAAAATGGGTGGCTGTGCTGCACTCAATTGTTCAAATCCTTGAAGAATAGGTTTCAGAGCGTTTCGAATGTTTCCACTGCTGAAAGAAAAGAGACAAAAATGGATTAATAACACCCACCGCACATCCTCTACGAAAGCAATATTCATCCGTTAGAAGTCTATAATAAAATCTTTCACTTTATAAAAATAAATCACCCGGCATTAGCGGCATCACCAACCTAACGCTTAAAAATCTCCCTAAATAATTACGTAATTAAAATAACTTCCCTCATTAACGCTATCATTAAGTACCCCTACTTCCCCCACCCCTGGAAAATAGCAGTCATTGCCCCTATTCTAAAACCAAACAAAACCCCACCAAAGCATGTAGTTACCGCCCCATCAGCCTCCTTAACTCAATTAGTAAATTAACTGAATATTTCATTCCTCAACAAATTAAAAATCACCTTAACGAATACAATATCCTCATCCCGAACAATTCGGCTTTAGGGAAAATCTTTCGGCCACCCACCAAATTAACCGCCTTGTTGAGCATATAACCACAGGTTTCAATAACAAACAAACAGCTGCTGTTTTCCTAGATTACGCCAAGGCATTTGACAAAGTCTGGAGAAAAGGCCTCATTTACAAACTTATTAAACTTAACTCCCCCCCACCCATTACACGATTGATTCACAACTACCTCACAGATAGGAATTTTCATGTAAGAGTACAGGGAACCCTCTCCGACAATTTTAATTGTCAGAGTGCTGTCCCCCATGGCTCAATTATTGTTCCCACACTTTTTAACATTAACATTAATGATATCCCTACTTATAGCATACACACCTTTCAATATTTGCAGATGACACAGCCATATTTTCCACACACAAAAACTCTAAATACGCCGTAACTTCCCTTAATAAACACCTTAAACTCATCGGAAAGTGGCTGTGGAAATGGAAAATAGAAATTAACATTGATAAAGCCCAGGCCATTCTATTTTCCAAACTCAGACCCAACCCAACACTAAGAGAAAATACAGACTACTCATGCACAACACTCTTATTGATTATACAGATGATCGGTATTTTAAAAATCTATGGATTATGATAAATTTAGCAAAAATGAATAAAGTAGTCAGCATAGCATAGCACTACATCTACCTCAGGGTACGTATTGATAGTAAGAAATCTTTTAGACAAACATTCTCACTGGACCCTTTCATGACCTTTTAAACTAAACATTACGCAATAGCCCACGTGGGGCGAAGGCCTGCGCTGCTCATCCACGACTTTGCGACCATGGGCTCTCGGTGCGGAGCCATGTACTCCGACCTAGTGGTCAAACTGATGTGGAGGCCTCAGTGTTTAGTTCCCCAAGCAAGCTTGGTCATTATTTTATCGACCCACTCAAGGGGTGAAAGGCTGAGACAACCTTGCCCATCCCGGGAATCGAACTTTCGACCTGCGATACGACGCACCATAGTGTGTTAGCCAATATGCTTCATCATTACTTTTTAGCCAATTTAAAAAAAAAAATTGGGTGAGGTGCCTTAAATTTCATAACCTAAGGGCTCTATGTGCAGGTTTTTAATAAAAGTTATATACAAATGGAAATATTAATTTTTAAAATGTCCTGTCGCTCTAAGAAACAATCAGGAGTCGGATTTTTAAATATCATTTCAGTAATTCATTGAATTTGTATCATTGATTAATTAATTAAGGCTGATTCTAAAATCAAAGTAAATATCAACGGTGGTTTAAGCAAAAACTTCAAGTACCACCATACTCACATTTCAATTTAAAAGAAAAGCAAAAATAGCTAGGTTTCTGCAGGCTACCCGACAAAAGGAGTCGTTTTACGTAAGCTGGGGGGCAGCCGTAGCTATAAGGAAAAACCCACGTTGAAGCGAACCAAAGATAGTGGTAGAAACTCAGTGATGTAGGATGTAGCCAATACTAAAAATCGATGCCAACAGAGAAAATTAAGTGACATAAATAAAACAGCTAGAGCCAAGGAGTAAAAAGATAGAGAAAGAAAAAAAAACTGACAAAAATGCTTCCAAAACCATGTTAATTACCAATGTGTAGCACAGTGGTTAAAGCCACTGACATTGGGAGATGGCTCAAGTGGAGGAACAGGGTTCTGTCCTCTCGCGGGGCCGTCGGTCTAGCGGTCTGGAGTTTTGGGCGGTTTTCTCCAGATGTAACGTGAATACGCGCTAGATACCCAGAAAAGTCCTCCCCCAAGGTATTTGACCCCCCCTTGTGTTTGTCCTTTCTTTGACGTGGATTTATAAGCGGTTCCTCGTGAACAAGCACACAAATCCGAATACATGTTCCAACAACAACAACAACAACCATGTTAATTTATCAAGAAATCCCGAAAATGGAAGGTTAAAAAAAAATAATAATAATAAAAAAAAAACAATTACTCGACTATAGCTAACCTATGAGCAACATAGTACTCGCTTTAATAGCTAAAAAGTACTAAGGAAAGATGGTAAATAAAGAATTAAGGGGGGGGAAGCTATTGAAATTAATAATTATAATTATCACACATGTATTAATTGTTATTAGAGCTAATATTTATTCTATGATATATATGTAAATTTGCACTGAGTAAGGCTTATATTTGGTACAGTAGAGCAAAAAATAAAAATACACCTCAAAAAAGTTAAGTACCAGTAATCAACAACTGTACATTGTTTTTTGTATAAAATACTAGCTGAAGTACCCGTTCTTCGCACGGGAATGAATGGACTTTTTGATATTACGATTTGTGGTGATTACTATTCATTGTAATAAACAGATATAGCAAAGTGGATATCGCGTTATATTGTGTCCAATATTCATGCATACCGAATTGCAAGGCAATCGTTTGTACGGTGCAGAAGGCCATGCGGCGTAGCGCAATCTAGTGGCGAGTTTTAGCAGAACGGATACGGCGAAAATATTTTTCGCATTCAGATATCGATGTATACGAATTTTCATGACTATCGGCAGGACAGTCCTGAAGTTCATGTGTTGACGCGACATCTAGTGGCAAGTTATAAGAAAATGGATAGCGCCAAACTCTTCCCCGTGTTCAAATATCTATGTATACCTATTTTCATAGCGATCATTTGCACAGTCAAGAAGTGATACACTGCAGGGCCATCCAGTGGTTCAATAAAGTAATGATTTTCTACAGCGCCGTCAAGTGGCGAGTTATAGCAAAATGGATAACGCCAAAATATTCTCATTGTTCAAATAGCTATGTATACTGATTTTCATAGCGACCGTGTTCAACTATCTATGTATACCAATTTTCATAACGATCATTTCCACAGTCAAGAAGTGATACACTGCAGGGCCATCTAGTAGTTAATTAAAGTAATGATTTGCTACAGCGCCGTCAAGTGGCGAGTTATAGCAAAATGGATAACGCCAAAATATTCTCATTGTTCAAATAGCTATGTATACTGATTTTCATAGCGACCGTTTGAATGGTCAAGAATTTGGCCTGCTGCAGCGTCATCTAGTGGCGAGTTAAAATAATAATGCATTGCAGTGTCATCTAGTGGTGAGTAACATCAAAAGGAACGCAGTTAGAGTATATTCTTCGTGCTCAAATGTGTAAGTATAAAAAATTTTATGCTGGTCGATCGAACGGTATAGAAGTTGATGCTTTTCAGCGCCATTTAGCGGCAAGTTACAGCAAAATGGATAGTGAAAAATATTCTCCGTGTTCTAATATTCGCGTGTACCAAATTTCATCGAAATCGGTTGGACGATATTCGCATAGCAAACGGCTAAACGGAATAGAATTCGACGTTCTGCTGCGCCACCTTGTGGCAAGTTAGAGGAAAACGGATAGCATAAAAAGCTTCTCCATGATAAAAGACTTAGGTGAACCAAATTTCATGGTGCAACGGTGCTCAACGGTGCTGGAGTTTTTCAACCTCATACACTCATACCAACATTCATTTTTATCTATAACCAGTGTCATTATATATCCCAGTCTCAAATAAAATCCAGTTTCAAATCTAAGCCTCGCCAAAGTGCCAACATACGCCATTTTGCAAGAGTTTTTTCAGGGAATCATTCGAAGCATTGACTTAGCAGCAATAATATATGGGAAATGGTTCGACCGCGAAAAAGTAAAGCAAGCCTTTATTTGAAAAGTTGAATCCCTTAATACAGCCGAATTTTTTAAAATTATCAACTATAACGTGTTTTATTCATCATTACTCCGATCTACTAAATGAGAAGATTTCAATTTTCTGAAATTTGGCGGAATTCCCCCAACTTAAATCAATGTACTCATTTGGCGAGAATTCTGTAGATAGATCAATTGAAATCCCTTAATAACTGCATTATTTCTTCACGGATCATTAAAATTTAACGCTGTATTCTAATAAAACCTTTGCACTTGTTTTCAAAAATCTATTTCCTTAAGCTCTCAATAAATTGCGCCAAGCCGAAATCTGTGCAAACCGCTAGAACTCACTTTCACAAAATCGGCATTTGAGCCATTTTATTTTTTCGCCAAACTAAAATAATTTACCTATTAGCCTCGGAAATCTTCAATTCTTATTGTTTTGCGTGTAAAGCATTACATTCCTGCTCTGATTTCCCATGCACACGATATTATAATTAAAAAAAAAATAACCTTACGAATATAAACTAACAAAAAAAAAAATCATTATTATTCTTTTATTTTTACTTTGAGAATTTAAAACATTTTATTCGGCAAAATCGCCACACATGGCAACCACGATCCTTTTTTCACAATTTTTTCACTACAGGGGTTACAATTACGGAAAGCTTTTTGCGTGAATAGCATAAAAAATCTCTTAAATTCCGGGAACGGGTGGACTTTTAAAGTTTTAAAGTGGACTACGATTTATTCTATATTATTTTACATATCTGTGCTAAATTTCAGGCCGATAGGTCCATTTTTGTGGATTTGTATACGAACGACATTTTATTCGGCAAAATCGCCACACATGGCAACTACGATCCTTATTTCACACTTTTTTCACTACAGGGGTTACAATTACGGAAAGATTTTTGCGTGAAGAGCATAAAAAATCTCTTAAATTCCGGGAACGGGTGGACTTTCAAAGTTTTAAAGTGGACTATGAGTTATTCTATATTATTTTACAATTCTGTACTAAATTTCAGGCCGATAGGTCCATTTTTGTGGATTTGTATACGAATCAAATCCACAAACAAACAAACAAACAAACAAACAAACAAACAAACAAACAGAATTTCATTTTTATTTATAAGATATACATATATATTTTATGATTTTTAAAAATATTTTTGAGAATTTGAAATAATTAACAAGCAACCCCATCCTCACGATCCAATAATCAAATTTTGACATACAGTTTTATTTATTACATATTGGATATATTATTGATTTTAGAAATCTACCTGGATATTTATATTTAAGAACTGTTTTATATAGGTACGTTAAGTTATTGGCCTTTAAACTATTGGTACATAGAGACTATTTATGATTGGAGATTATGTTCCTAAAAACAGACGTGCGCATACATGAAGTAAAATGAGTAAAAGCATTAACATGAAAATTAAAATCATCTCTTTCATTAAATATATTGAACGATAGACTCTTATCATCATTAATTTTAAGTTGTAAGTCATTACAACTAAAATTATTACTCTTCATTAATTTTAAGTTTATTAATCTATTATCATTAGGATTTTTTATTAATTCTAGGGCTGAATGGTAAGATATTGGTAAATTGTCAGAATCATTGTAATTATTATCAGTAGCTATTGTAATTATGTCATCTATGTACTTATATATTATAAGAGCTCGATTATTGAATTTTTTTTCATAATTAGATAAGTATAGGTCAGCTAAGTAACCAGAATTAGAACCACCCTGTGGTATTCCTAAATTTGGCTTATATAATTTATTATTATGCAGAATTTAATTTTTATAAACTATGAACTTTTAACAGATCTTTGAAATAATTAGTATCTATGTTAGAATATTATTAATAACAATTATAAATAGATTTAATATAAAATTGTACACAAATCGTCTAATTGTATGCTATTGAATAGGTCTTTGAAATCATAAGTAGATACTTTAATCCCATTGTGTAGATCTTTAATCTTATTTTTTAGTTCATAGCTATTACCTATAGATATAGAAGATGTGTTTGATTTTATGGACAGATCATGCATAGAAGTAAGTATTTTAAGTAATATTCTACTGCCTATATTATTATATGTGTTACATTCTATAGTAACAATCCTGAATTTTAGTGTTGTTTTATGAAAATTAGGTATTAGCAGCACTAAATAAGGATATTTTACATTGTCATGCTTTATCTTAAGTAATTTGGGGAAAGCCAAAATCCTTTTATTATCCCATTGTTAACTCAGAGATATTGGTTAAATTGAAGTTAGGATTATTGTTTATGGACAATGCTAAGAGATTGTGATATAGATTCTTACGTATAATAGAATACTTGTTACTAGACGTATCAACATAAGTTAAAGTTATTCTGTAACTCTTTTATTTGAGTACTTAGATTTATATTGTTAGTATAACTAAAAGTACAAACTAATTGTTTATTTAGATCAGCAAGAATATTATATTTCCATCCATTAAAGAGAGCAGAAGGTATATTGTATTTAATAGGCCGACCAAGGCATCCCCCCCATCCTTATACAGATACCCCTTATGCAGGTTTGCCTTAAATGCAATACAATCAGGGGCGTAGCCAGAAATTTTTCATGGGGGGGTTTACGACTACTGCAACTCACATATATGCATACATGTGTGTGATAAGGGAGTGAAGAATATACATTTTGTATGGCAAGAAATTCCACATGGGGGGTTATGACCCCCTAACACTCCCCTTAGCTACGCCCCTGAATACAATACAAACCATTAAAAAATGTAATTTTAATTGATTCGATCCTGTATGTAAGTTTAAAATTTTTATAATTATTTTTTATATTACTTTTCGTCAAATTGACTGCAAGATGTTTAATGCGACAGAAGACTTTTGCAAACATTTTTCCATAGCAAAATTCTGCCTTAAAATTTTATGATAACAACTAGCTGACCCGGCAAACTTTGTTTTGCCGTATAAATTATTCCAGGATTATTTTAGTAGAAAGAAATGACTAACTTATTGTAAGTGTGTGAGGATGTGGTATTTGAGTGGAAGAGGCATGGTGCGCTGTGAACGATACTAGCAGGAGCGTTGCCAAGGGGGGGGGGGGGTTAGGGGGTCAACCCCCCCCCCATGAGGAATTTTTTGCCATACAAAATGTATATTCTTCACTCCTTTATCACACATGTATGCATATATCTGAGTTGCAGTAGTCGTAAACCCCCCCTATGCAAAATTTCTGGCTACGCCCCTGGATGCTGGAATATATAAAAATACAATACCAAACATTTATATTTTTAATTCATTGTAATTTATTCTTCAAATTTATATATATCGCTAATTACAATAATTTTCCTAAAAAATAACATCAATCCCTTAACGGAATAGAGTGAACAATACTTTCTTGTTATCCCATCTTTAGCTAACACAAACAAACTGGATGGTTTGCCCACGCAAGAGCATGCCACGTATAATTGTTCGTGTGAAAAACATGGTGTGCTCAAATCTAAGCCACAAACAAAGATAGTTTGGCCTTGAGACTTATTGATAGTCATTCCATAAAACATTTTGTCCAAAAAAATAAAATAAAATAAGGATGAAAATCTGAAACACTTTCAGTTTTTAAATACGCACTATAGTGCTATATATTAAAATCGTATCATAATTTATGCGTCATCCCTATTTTTCTTCCTTATTCCATTAAGTTAGAAAGTGTATCATTATTCATGACTGTGCTGTATTTTTCTTGCTTGTTTCGTAAAACCCATCTTTGGAATCGAAATCTATCTTAAAATCGCCTACTAAAACTATTTTATAATCTTCGTCTCGCCAAGTATATTACAACTATACTTCATCGTTTTATATATTGTTTCGAATGTGTATCATAATCATGAGTGTACTGTGTTTGTCTTTCTTGGGTTGATTCCTACTTTAACGCCTCGACTCTCGCCAAGGTGGCGATTATTAAACATATGCAGTTACCATGACGATTTTTTGCATTTATGTGGCAATCGTAATTTAGGATTAAAATGGCGATTTGGAACAACGTCTAAGTACAGCATGTCGTTACATTTTTATTTATTTTGGATTGCCAATTAATGTAGTTTTAACGATTAAGTGTCTTCAAATTCCTTAACTGGTGCGTTTATCTCTAATTTGTTTACTTTAGTTTTCATCTAGTTATTTTGGGAGCGTTGAAACGGTACTTACGTATTATCCCGGCGGTCACTTCCGCCAAACTACTTTCTCGTCAAATTTGCTGGCAAACTGTTGCCAATCGTATTCCAAACCATCAACAATTTCATGTGCCCGGCATTTATCTTGGTGAAAAATTGCTTGGCTTGGCGGACCGCCGGGATAATACGTAAGTACCGTTGAAACTTGTGCATAACTCCCAGAGAACCATGACTTCAAAGATCGCCAAAGTACGGGGATTGGGGGCGTTAAAATAGGAATCAACTCTTTCTTGTACCACAAAACACATCTTTGGAATCGAAATCTATCTTAAAATCGCCTACTGAAACTGTTTTACAATCTTCGCCAAGAATATTCGTCCTATAGGCATATTCCAACTGTACCGCAAAGACATTTTAAATACTGTTTGGAATGGGCATCATAATCCATGAGTGTACCGTGTTTTCCTTTCTTGTTCCACAAAACACTTCTTCGGAATAGATATCTATATTAAAATCGCCTAAGAAAATTATTTTACAATATACGCCAGGCGTTTTCTAACTATACTTGAAATATATTTATAACCAGCTGAAGTACCCGTCCTTGACGGGTTAGTACTGAATGCAAATTTCCAAAAAGCAAGAACTTTCGTCAGCATTGTAGGAGTACACAGAATGGATGTAGTATGTTGCCAAAGTAAAGAAAGCGAAGTTATAATTTTTATGCATTGTTAAAATATTACAGGTTAGAGAGTAACTAAGTAATATCATTTCATTCGCTTTAGTCGTAATTATGTGATGCGCGAACGAATATCTACGCATATTGAAATAATTTTCTCAAAATTTCAAAATCTTCAACATTTTTGAAAAATTGGAAGCCTAGAATTTAAGTTGAGTGACAACCTATCATGTCACCCAATTTCGTTTCATTCCCTGCAGTCTTTATTTCGTGATGCTGGAACAAAAATTTCAGCATTTTAAAACGATTTTCACAAAATCTCAGAATGTAATCAAAATATTTTAAAAATTCAACACCTATAAATTAAGATTAGCAACTACCTATCATATCACCAAATATTGTATTAGTCGTTATTACGCGATGCTTGAAGAAATATAACCGCATTTTGGGAGAATTTTCACAAAATCTCAAAATCTAATAAAAATGTTTAAAAAATTGGACACCTATACTTTATGTTGAGCAACAACCTATCATGTGACCAAATTTTATATCACTCGCTTTAGTCGTTATTACGTAATGCGTGAACAAAAATCCCCCAGTTTGAAAACATTTTCGCAAAATCCCAAAATCTGATCGATTTTTTTTTTTTTTTTTTTTTTTTTTTTTTTTTTTTTTTAGATGCTTATAGTTTAAGGTAACCACCTATCATTTCACCAAATATCATTTTTTCACCTTTGCACTTATTACGTGATGTGCGAACACAAATTTACGCAGTTTCAAATGATTTTCGCAAAATATCAAAATTTAGTCAAGATTTTTTTTTTAATTCGACGCCTATGTTTTAAGTTGAGTGAGCACCTATCATGACACCCAATTTTATATCATTCGCTTCAGTGTTTTTCACGTGATGCTCGAACACAAATTACTGAGCTACACATTGCTTGTTTCTTGCATGTTCATCCATTGATACATAAAAGTTTAAACTTCACAGTACAGTAGACCCCCCCCCATAACACAGTAGATATTTTGTTATAGGAATCCGTGTTGTACGGGTCCTGAGCTATACTCCACCTGGAGAGCGGACTCCGCGTATAATCGCTGGAAAAATTATTTGCACTCCTCAGAAACACGATGATAATTAATGTTGCCATTCAAAAGTTATATTAATTAGGAACTAAAGCGTAATAAAACCAGAACATCTGTTTCAGCTGTATTTTTAATTATGTAAAACCTATTAGACACCTTGCGAATTTGCCACCCATGTCGATTTTTCATTATTTGGCGACTTGCGTATATATATAGTTAATAATTAGCTCTAAGAAAACAGTTCTTCATATATTTTCTTTGATAAAAACTACGAAACAGCTAGGATAGCTTGTCACCAATGGCGACTTTTCATTATTTGGCGATTTACACATGCTCACAACTTATGATTACTGCTCATGTAAGGTTCCCGCAAAACCGTTATCCATATTTTCATATACATAATCCTTTGCAGATTGGCGTATTTAGCACCACGAATTATATCATCTCGCCGCACTGGCAAATATCCAAAGTGTACTACAACTGCTATAATGGCATAGTTAACGCCATGAAATATGTCTACTGGTAGCAAATACTCCAGCTGGACCGAACCGGCTTTAAAATAATATGCATTTTAATTATTTTTCTTTTTCAAGATACTGGATTATAGCATTCAGGAATTCGAATTTAAGATTCACCCTGCTTGGAAAGATACCAATTTGCGGATCATTCCTAATGCCAAGATGGCACTTTTAAAATTAGTTACAATTAGTTATTCTGTTTTGGAAAAACGAATAGTCGCTCATTATAAACTCCTGTTGTGTAAGCGAACTTACTATTTGAAAACTGCCAACATTGTGCAACGCACTTTGAGTTATTTATTTCATATAGTACTTTTTAATTTGGCTTAAAATGGGTGTAATTCTATTTCATGTTTGTCAATTTCACGCAATTCTACGTACTTGGAATTGCTTTGTTGCAAAGTAATGAATTTTATGCAAAATCTGGCAATCATTATGTTTTATTTTTTCAGTTTTTTATTATCTTCTAAAATAATTCGATTTTCGAAATTTAAGTCAGCTTATCGGGTTCTTCGGAATTTTTCGAATCTGTGGGCACCTTAGTCGAAACTCAAATCCCCACGGTTTAGGAGGAGTTAGCCCAACAAGCTTTGACAGCGGTCTTTACTTTTTTTTTAGAATAGAGATAAATTTATCACAAAAAATCATGAACGCAGCAACTGCAGCTCTAACATGTTTTCTGTGTTTATAAATAAATATTAAAAAAAACCCAAATAATCCCAAGTCATTTTCAAAAGAGAAATTTAAGTAAGACAAAAACCTATAAAAGCAAATTGAAAAAAACATTGAACCAGACTTCGTCAGACAGAGACTGGCTCAAAATTTAATCACTGTTTTCTGTGTTGGTGTCTTGGAGATTTGTAATTATTGATTGCTTGAATTTTTAAAAATATTAATTTAGATTTTAATATCCAGATCTAAAAAATGTTTAAATATGATTTTATGCTCTAATCAGCGGGCACCAACTCTCAACGCAAGATGCCATCAATAAAAAGGCGAGGGGTTCCGATAATTCTGTATTACGTTATTGGTTCTTTTAAGAAATTTTAAGAACTTGTGACTGCAGTTTATATTAGTCCAGTGCATCTCGTTTTAAAATGCACATTCTGGTAGGCGCTCTCTTACATTGTATGGAGGATACTCAAGTCTGTACCTCTTTTACGATTACAGATCTAAAAAATGTTTAAATATGATTTTATGCTCTAATCAGCGGGCACCAACTCTCAACGCAAGATGCCATCAATAAAAAGGCGAGGGGTTCCGATAATTCTATATTACGTTATTGGTTCTTTTAAGAAATTTTAAGAACTTGTGATTGTAGTTTATATTAGTCCAGTGCAGCTCGTTTTAAAATGCACATTCTGGTAGACGCTCTCTTACATTGTATGGAGGATACTCAAGTCTGTACCTCTTTTACGATAAATTACGATTTTATTCAGCGGAAAACTGGCTTTAGACGAAAACTACTACGATTACTTTTACACCATTATTATTATTATGATCTGTATTAAGTCGCTATACTTTTAGTTTAGATTACCAATTGTATGGTCATATTTAATTATGAACTCTAATGAAAATACAGATGGATGCTAGATTGAATTTTTCAGTTTCCGTGCCTCTCAGTTTATGTGTAATTGTCTCTTAATAACTAATTCAGAATTAATCATGTCCTTCTTTTGCAATGAGCCTTGTTTTTCCTTTTTCTGCATGAAAACAATACTATCTAGCTTTCTATATATAAAAAATTCTATGGATAAACAAGTTATGTTTGTTCGAATTCTTATAAAATTAGCCAAGAAGGAACAGACAGGGTTACAAAAAATTATCTTTCTTGATTTTACAAGTATTATAGACCGTTTATTTGTGTGTGTGTGCGGAGAGAGGGTTGAGGGTACGTCCATACTTTATTTATTCAAATACAGCCATACTTCGACTTACGCGAACGTGGAGTTACGCGATTTTCATATCTCGTCGATTCATTTTTTGTTTACTTCCAAAATAACTTCGGTATACAATTTTAAGCGTAAATTTTTATCGCGTAAGTTGAGTTCGGGGTATCACTGTATTGTACTTCAATGACGATTACTCAACATTCATGCCGTGGTGAATTTGATTATGGGAGAAAGTTAGAATGGAGCCCTCGGGTTCCTTCTTGTGAATCTAACCAACCCCTTATTCTGACCATAGATCGCGAAGGCATCCATTACAGGCAATTTACGACCCTTCTGACAGACATGTTTTTGAGTGCATGCGAAGCGTACCTTCGTTTGACCAGGGAAGACAAGTGAATTATCTTTAGACGGTCCCTGTTTTGAAATCTTCCATTCCTGCTAAGGCATAAATAATGTAAATCATTTTTTCGGTGTAACGGGAGAACACGTTGGTGGCAAGGTTAGGCTACTTCTGGTCGACTCCGAATTTTGAAGGTGGGAGATGTTAACAGCAATAAACCTGTCCGCTAAAACCCTACTGAAATGCAAAGGCATAAGAGCGTACATCTTTGACTACGGAAATGGGAAAGCCAGACCATCGAGAGTAGGATTGCTTGCGCAAATAGTGACGTCAAATGAAAGGTCATTCATTGACAGCCCTTAGTGCTGGGGGCAAGTGTTTTTATGGACTCGCAAAGAGGACCCCTTTCACTCTTCAGAAAGTTTGCTTAACCGGGAAAGCAGTTTATGCGGTAAATGAGTATCCTAAGGGCAAGATAATTTTCAAGAGGTTTTATCATGATAGAGTAATCAGAAGTAAAGAAGTTTGTTTCATTAAAAAGAACTTTGTTGTAATTTTAAACAGCTTCGTAGAGAAAAGATTCTGTTTATTATGTACACTCCCCCCGCCCCATCCCAATATGTGAGAAAAAGTGCAATGAACAGCCTAATTTTCCTCATCACACTTAGTGCCAAGGGGGGAGGGGTTAAACCCCCCAAACCCGTGCCTGTGATACACCATTGGTCGGCCGGTGTATTTTCGAAGCTTTGGAACAGTACGTTGACGCCAAATAAGGATAACACTTATGTTATTCCTAGCTTCTTTTGATATGGTACTTGTGAAACTTTTGCTCGTTTTCAGGGTGGCCGTCCAATAGGGGTGGCCATTTAGAAAAAATTTCAATATATGGGGATAACAACTGAAAGGTAAATTGCCATTCCTAACCTTTGTCTTTTTCCTAGGTTGTACGCCCGTGCACACTGGAGGACCAGTGAATCTGAGGAAGGGCGGTATCGGAACACACAATACATCTTGGACTATCTTGAAGGAACGGCGGCAGAACATCGGGCGACAACGCTAGAGGATATCGTCGAATACAACTCATCCTCAGGACGCTGATGGCAGTCACGGTGGTGGAGCAGCAACGCCGAGAATCTTATCTGCGGTGCCTGAGGCTGTGTTTCGTAGCGGCGCCCGACCCTTTCGTGTCCGCGCACGAAGTGCGTGACTTTGTCCTGTACCTCATGCGCGGTGACTGTGACCGAGATGCCCTGGACCAGCAATGGTCAGCTGTCTTCGGCCGACATCCGTACGGCCCAAGAAGCTTGCAGCATCTGAGCCGATGTGCTGCGAAGGTTCGACTTGTTGCCGTGGCGGAAAGCAAGTCTGCCGCTCTGCCCCAATTGGTGAAGGACCTGGACATTCCCGAAAGATTGAAGGACTTCTTGTTGGGTGCTCCGGAACCGAGGACATGGTAAATTTGTATGAACGAAGAGAGACTTGAATAAAAGTTTCCTAAAAACTAGTTTGTTGCGTTTTCATTTATTATTTTCAGCAGACAGGCGTTGGTGTACTTTGGTATAGTGCAACCCATGGCAGACAAGAACCTGCGTTCGTTATCTTAGTAATCAATGCATGATTTATCAGTGTATGAATTAGAGCTAGACAACGTTGAAATTTTTACATCGTGATGTATCATCAACTTTGCATCGATATATCGATGTTAAATCACAAGTACTCTTGAACTTTTTTTTTTAATGCTGGAGGGCCTGGGAAAAAGATATGAAGGTGGCTATTTTTTAATATATAAAATCACATCAGTTAACGATTCAGATCAGTAGTTATATTTTCTTTCTTTATAAGTATAAAATTTCTTCAAACAGTTTGAACAACGGAACACCCAATAAAAGTGTAAACCTTGAAAAAGCCTTAAAAAATCTATACCCTAGTAGCAATAACCCATCGGTCGATGAGAGGCGGGCGAGTTAAATCCGAGGAGAAGGAGCAATGGCCGATCACGGCTTTTCATTCAAAAAAGGGGAAATTTCATCGGCAACTGGTACAAAATGTCCGCTCGGGGAGCCATAAAGCCGATCATCGTTTCCCGATGAAATAACGAAAAGAAACCGATAAACTGTTTAAAATATATTTGTTAATAAAAAATAAACCACTGGCAGCAAAATTTTCAAAAAATGTCCGTTCTGTTTATTATGTTTTCGTTTTTTGTATGCTAAATTTTCGTTTTTCTGAAAAATAAAAAATCACCCTACCCCGGGCCCGAACCCTGAGCGTACTGATTACGAGATAAGCGCGCTACCCCAAGACCATCGAATCTTGCTATGTTTATGGCAAAGTGTGAAGTACCGGTTATTTTAGTCTCAGATTGGGACTTTGGGTGAAATTTTGACGAAGTGTTGTTTAGCTATTATTAATAATAGTCAAATTATTCAATTGGTAAGAAATCAATTTCACTTTTTACCAATGTATGTAAGTAGCAACAACATTCATAATTAATAATTAAAAAAAATATTGCCAATTGTATAAGAATTTTAGTGTGATTTTAACTTTCATATTTCTTGGATAACTTTTAAAAATTAACTATTTCTCTTCTTGCTGTTTACATTAAAGAGGTTTCAAAAGAGTTTCTCATTGTAATGAAGTTTCCATTTTTCTTATAATGTAGCTGACGCTCAAATAGATTTTCTTTTCTTTTTTTTAAACACATTTTTTTAATTATTTAAATATTACAAACGTTTTTTTATATAATAAATACTTACATTTTTTTTTTTTTTTTTTTTTTTTTGTAAATATTTCTTTTCAAATTTAAATTTTGTGGGAGGGGGCAAGGGGGGATACCACCCCCCTGCCCCCTCCCAACCCCAATACAAGAAATTTGAAGTAAATTATGCGTTTAATTCAAGAATTGTTAAAATTTCCCTTAGATTAGAAAAGGCACATTAAACCACTGGGACACCTGCAAGGCCCGATGACTATAGAGCTGCAGTTTCGGATAAGATATTGTTTTTCGGTTTCCCATCGGCGAAACTGCTCGTCTAGATCACTTCTATCCATGAATGAAAATTCATCTATTGCAGAAAAACAAAAGTGCACTTGCCGATGACTGTATTCGACGAGTCGATGAGTTAACGATGAGTCGATGAACGACCGAGCAGAAAACAAGCAGTCATTGCTACTAGGGTAGTGCTTTTCATCTATATATATATATAAAAGAGAAGAGTTTGTTTGTTCGCTATACACGTCCAGACATTTCGACGGATCTGGACCAAATTTGGCACGCTGACTAAATAGGACAAGAGAAAGCTAATGCCGTAAAAATGAAATCAATCGGATTAATAGTTCTTGAGTTATTTTATGTTTTGTAAGGTTTTGGCTCTTTTTCTCGCATTTTACGTTATCGCGAGCTAAATTTCTGTCCGAATACTACTTTTTTTTATATAATCGGAAACTACAGAGTTTCCTTTTTCAAATACAATGTGTTACAAAATCGTAGTTACATTTGCCGAATTTTGGGAATTTTTTTAAGGAGATACTGTTTCGAAGAAAATGTACTGCTTTTAAAAATATGCTATTTTTAAACTGTCGCATCGAAAAACGTAATGGGCAAAAATTTTCCATCTTTTTACCGCTGATTGAACATGTATTTCTCCCTCTTTTAAACTTTGAACCGTGCGGAAATGTTTGTTCGATTTTTTTTCTGAAAAGTCACATATTAAAATGTTCTCCAGAATGCAAGTAACGGAGCGAAGGTACCTAACTTTCCCCACTCGGTTGTTCATTTTCAAGGTCGTTCTTCTGACGTCAGGCGAGCAAAGGAGAGACAGGGGGGTGGGGAAGGGGAGTGGAGTGAAGACAGAAGAGAGCGCTGAATTGAGAAATACGAATTTTTACATTCCCCCCCCCCTTCCCCGAGATAAATCATTTAATTTTTTAAAAATAAAACTAAAGAGGTACATATTCCCCCCAGGAGTCTTGAAGTTCCAACCTTCTGCAATTTCTTTTTATCAATGTGTGTGTGTATAGCGTGTACAGACATTCAATAAAGTATTCGACTATCAGCCAAATTTCCTATTTCAGTTTTGTTAATGATTAATCACTTTTCATGAAGAATCATGTTTTAAATATGAAATTTACGTACGAAATTATTCTTGCACTGGAATACTTTTTTTAGAGGGTGTACAAAGTTTCATGAAAAATTATCACAAAATTAGCCACTTGATTTGTCCCCAAAATACTCTTATAGAAATATGGTCACCTTAGTGGAGATTGAGAGAGAGAGATGGGACGGCGACCGCGCTAATCTAATCGACCAACCCTCCCCTTCGCGTCGCCACTACGCGAAATTCAGGCAGACTGGTTATTATATTGATGACTGGAAACTGTTTATTTTTTTTTACGTTGGTGCGCATGCATTAGTGATAAAAGACTACATATTAGAACTCAGATAGGTAGAATGGAAGAAGCCTAGCCACATCAAATTCTCGGTAACTCGGACCGTTGGCAAGCCCTGTGTTTATTTTTTTTTCTCTTTGCAGCGGGAAATCCCATGTCTTTTTTTATCACTGCAGCGGGAGGATTCTCATTCCAGCGTACCCACGTCCAATTTCCGGTAACCTCTGTACGCCAACAGATGCCATGTTCATTTCTTTTTCGTTGCAGTGGGAAGTCCCATGTCTCTTTTTTATCACTGCAGCGGGAGGATTCACATTCTTTCCTTTTACAATTTCATACTGACGATTGGGCTCTATTTTTTTTATGAGTGGCGTAGGCATTAGCAATAAATGACTGTTAGAACACAGACAGGTAGAAGAGGAGAAATCTAGCCACGTCCAGTTCCCGGTAGCCTCTACGCCATCGGATGCTTTGTAGCAATCTTTTTTTTTCTATTTTGCAGCGGGAAGACCCATGTCCTTTTTTTTTAATCATTGCAGTGGGAGGATTCACATTCCAGCCTAGCCAAGTCCAATTCCTGGCAACCTCTGTATTCTATTAGGTGTCGTGTTCATTTTTTTTTTCTTTTTGGTTGCAGCGGGAAATCCCGTGTCCTTTTTTTTATCGCTCCAGCGGGAGGATTCACATTCCTTCCCTTAACAATCTATATTTATGGTAAATGGCATTTCTCATTCATTGCACGGGCAACGCCGGGCCATGCTGCTAGTTGATTTTATAAAGCATAGGTGCGAAAATAAATCTACGTTATTTTATAAATTTACCATAAGAATGCAAATAGTAATTAGAATTCTGTTTTTTTATACATTAGTTATCAACAGAGATGGTGAATATCATGAAATAGGGGGTAAATATCCCGAAATTTTTTTAATAAAAAAATGTTCGGTATTTTGATATATATCAGAATATTATCGATAAAAAGTTAATATCGCTTTTGATAAAAACTTTGGGCATGATAGAAACATTATAGTATATTCTATTAATTATATATAGGGTGTCCAGTGCTAACGGTGCCCAATGACTAGTTCCAAAACCGTTAGTCAGAGACACATAGTTCCAATTGCAAAAATGCTTTAAATTATACAAACTAGTATACCAGAAAGAGTCAATAAATCAATATAAATATAACAAGACAAAAAATCAATTACTATAAAAAATAGGAAATTTAAATTTTTATACGGTCTCCTGCTCCTACCAGTTATGTTTAGAAAAAGTTGTAATTCGTTCTTCTACGACCAAAATTCAGTTACAGCTGCTTAATGTTTGAGCACTTTTCGAACAGCGAAATAGTTGTTGTATATCAAATGAATTGGAGTAAAATTAATGTACATAAATTTGAGACTTGTAATATTTATTAGAAATTTCATTAACTATTTTATGAATGTAGAATGTAAATTTTTTATTGTGCATCAAATAATAATGGTAAATTTTCTATATATAACTGATAGGACCGGGGGACCATATACAAATTTAAATTCAGTAATTTTTATAGGGATTTATTGACTTCGACCGTATAATAGACTATACAATTTAAAGCATTTTTGCTACTGGAACTAAGTGTCTCTGACTAACCGTTTAGGAAGTAGCCATTGGGCCGGGGCCATCGTGATTCTAGCGGGCCTGCTTGCGCACTCCGAAAAGGCCTACGGATTTTTCCTCATTAGATTCGGCAGTTAGATGACGTATCTAATTGCTGGAACCAATAAGTGGGCATCCGTAGGCCTCTTTGGATGACTCATCGGAGTGTACAAGCAGGCCTGGTATAATCACGATGGCCGAGATTGGGCAACGCCTGAAAAAAATGTTCAAAATAAGGTCGGAAATAATACTCCATTAAGAAATAATTCCTCTCGTTAATTTTCAGAGTTACACTTTGTAAACTTTTTATGCTACCCCTGTACAAAAACATTCTAAATTAGTAAAATGTGCCCCATACACTATTGAGATGATGTACACCAATTTTTGAATGATGAAATTTGAGCCTTCCATCGTAGGAATTCGCAGAGATATTTTTAAAGGGAGATGGTTGGGGACTATACATGATTTTGTAAGTAAACATTTATTCCTAGAGTGTAAAAAACAGATTTTCTTTCATAATTTCTGTACGACCCTTGGAATGCAATCATTCGACGTGATTTTTATTTCCTTGTAAGAAGTATAAGGAAGTAATGTGATCGTGAAAAATTTCGGTAGCCATATTTTGAGGGAAAAACTGATTTTGACTACCTCTAAATTTACTTTTGAGAATTTTCGGATGAATCTCATCGTAGGCATTCATGTACGCTCATATAAATGCATGTACAACCCCTTTTGACCAGTTTTTCCCTAATGGTTGTACATACATATGTACTGTGACGTCCTAAATAAAGAGAGAGCCCTTTTGTTCACACAAAACACTTTATTATACGCACATAAAAGATTTGAGTTGGAACTTAAAGAGTCAGATGGCGGGTTCGAAAATTTTTTGGCCGTACCGGCCCGAAACCAGAGGAAAGTACCTCTGTACTGGTCACTGTCTGAAACCGATCTCTCTCTTGAACTGCTGATCTTGCTCTGCGCTGGGATCTCAAGAGGATTTCGATCACGTGACACGCTTGAAGTAAGTGTTCGTAAGTTATGAGATTCTGAAGTCGCCATACTGTCCAATTCTGAAAAGCCCTAGAAGCACTCGGGGATTTATGCGTTCTATAAGGTCAGAACTGCACATTATCGAAAATCTATAGCTTCTTGTCGAATTCCTTATGATACCGCGCAGATCAAAGGTTATCGGAGAGATTCAAGTAGTTACGGGTAAGAAAAAGGAAGCGTCACAGATATATCTCTATAAGTTCTAATTATTCGTACAACGTCACAGTACGTACAGCTGCGGAGAAAAGAGCCCACTTGTAATTTATTCGGTTGTCGTTTGTTTTACAGCAAAGTTGCATATACCAATTGTTTATGATTAGTGTATACACTTTAATTTGCTATACACAAAAATTGCACAAGTGGCTATCTCCATATTAAAATTTGCACCAACTTTTTTTCCTAATAGCAACCCCATAGATTTCACTTCATATTTAAAAAATTTAGCTCATTTTAACACCGGATACCAATTTTCAATAAATTTGAACTGAAAATGAGTGAGTTATCAGATTCCAAAATCCTCTTCTTAGAAAGAAAAAACAGTTAATAAAAATGTATAAGCAAAGTCTTAAATAAAAGCTTGAGTAGTGGAACTTCCAAGTCCAGAGCAGTCGTCAGACTAGCTAATTTTAGTTTACCATGAATCATCGAAGTTTAAAAAAATTCAAACGATTACAGAACTGCAAAAGTAAAAAATAGCCTGTGAATTGAAAAAAAAAAGTGGAAGATATTCTTTATTGACACACATTGCATATAGATTTGAATAAATTATAAAAGCAATGACAGTGAACACACAACAAAATTATTAATAATTTTGTTTAATTGTATTATTGTATAATTTACAATGACTGAATTCAAAATCTGTGTTTCAATACTATTTCATATTCAGGGTTTCTTTTAACAGCATCTGGGAGATAAAAATTATGACTTCAACAAGTAATTACAGAATTAATAAAAGTTAAAACATAGCCGCTATTCTATCCTTATAAAAAGGGGGTACTTTTTTCCCCCATAATTTGAATAAGACTGAAGAAAAGTTCAAAACCAGGAAGAGTTGGCAGCTAGAATATACTAGAGCATAAACTAGAACTATGTTAACTACATACAAAGCAAAATTAGTTAAAATTAGTTTTGTGTGTACTGCTAATGTTACATGAAAGGAATACAAAGTGTAATAATGCTGCTTTCATTCGGTGCATTTAGCAAACTGGGTGTATTAATAAGAATATTATGAATGAACTTATATAATGTTAGAATATAAAAGAAGTCATACCAGAGATATCGCTTTGTTCATGATCTTTTTGATACCGCAGAAGTTGGCATTCATGTTTTAATTTCAAACTAATCAATTTGTCCTTTATAAATCGGCTTTCCTTCCCATTCTCTGTTTCTTGTATTTCTAAATTGTTGCACCAGTGTGTGATAAGAATAAAAGTTCGTTTACAGCGTACTAAATTTTAGTGTTATTGTGTGGCGAACAATTTCTAATGGAAGTAAGTTTTATATGAGCGAATGTGACAAGAAAGGAAACGCATTGCAGAATATTTTATGAATTATATGTTTATGATTTACCATTAAAATTTACTGGAAATGAAAATTTTAATTTATGAATGTTTATTACCTAACTTTAGAATTAAGAACAACCTGGTTGTCGTTTGTAAGTTCAATGCAAGAATATTTTTATCCTTACTTCAAGAAAAATATTCTTCGATTATGATTTGAATTGCTTTTAAATAAAGACAATAAAAATAAATATATATACTGTTACTATTCCAAGGAGAAGTTCGTGTTAAAAACTAAGACTCGAATGTATGTTAAACTGGAAATTTTTATGCTGTTATATGAACATAAATCACATCATAATTGATATGCAATGTGTAATATACTAATATTAAATATATGCAGCAGTTAAGGTAGAGTACAATAAAAATAGGATTTGATTCACTTTCATGGTGTATTTTTTAAGTTAGTTATTGTTTTTATTGTACGACTACCTGAAAAGAAAAAAAAAAACTTTAAATCATCATATTTACTCAAATTTACATTGGTAGCGTTAAACCAGTAAGTTGTTCATTAATATTTCAGTTGTACGTCTTTTCATGTATGTGCCAGGGACGTACCCAGAAAAAAAAAATTCAGGGTGGGTCTAAAATTTCGGAGGGGGTCCAAACGGTGAAAAAGGCAGAATTTTAGACAACAAAACTTCATCATTATTATTTTGTTTACAAAAACTGAAATTTTGGAGGGGGTCCGGAACCCCTGGGTACGTCCTTGGTATGTACGGTTTTAGACTGTTCCATTTTAAAACGTATAAACAGTGCTTTACAGAATTTGAAACTTTTGTCCACACAGCAAACAACACATTCTCTGCTACACTGTCTCTGTCTGTTGGGTCTTTTTTTAATTAAAAAAAAAAAAAAAAAAAAAACAGTTCCAAGCATATGGTGCCAGCTCACGGAAAAAGTTCGATTGTTACAGTTGAGTCCTTAACAGACAGTTTTTCTTTATTGGGAAGGGAATCTTCTCAGTGTTGTGGGATTAAGGCCAATTATCTGAACGAGGGATCCAGGCTTATAGGTGCGGTGCCCTCCACGGGGGTCTTTCTAAGGAGTCCTAAATGGTATTTAAGCTAATTGGGAATCTTTTCAGATCCCAATTAGCTTAGGGGGATCTGAGCTAATTGTAATTGGGATCTTTTCAGATCCTAATTACAAATACAATTTTGAAAAGCTGCCAAATATGTTTTGCTCAGCGGCTGCAAAGCCTAGAGCATGGTATGATTATGTATACTTACTTGATCAATCCCCTTTAACAAAGCATATTAATGACTATGTCATTGTATCTCTCACCCCCTTTATTGAAAATTATCCAAAAAATGCGACATAATTTTACATATACTTAAATACTATTAATTCAGAATAGCTTTAATCTAT
>JAWZYV010019466.1:0-24863 GCA_038373885.1 Cheiracanthium punctorium
CTTGTTTTACACATGGATTACGAAACGTTTTTCAATTTGTACTGTATAAGGTGAAGTAAAGAACAACGAGAAGCTATATTTACAGGGCATCACTTTTGGTATACATCCAAAGTGAATCAGAGTGAAGTTACCTAGAGTGATCATCTTTATTTGCATATTTTCATCCAGTTCGGTGGTTTCACCTCACGTGCACTGTCATTGTTGTGGGTTCACAAACCTCAATCACGAGGCTCCCAATTAAATAGTGAATTGGGCGAAGGAAATGAACGGATCGTTTGTTTACATTTTTCACCGAGCCTGCACTCTGGATGAATCATGGGTTCGGTGAAAGACTCTTTCATCGAGAGTTCGTCGGAGGGTCAAATTGCTTCATCGTTCATCTTTAGTGCACACTTTGGATGAAATAGAAACGTAAGGCAATCTACGCATATCAATTTGGATGATTCCTCCAAAGATGAATATTTAATCTGGATTATCGATTGTTGCAGATGTAGAAAAGCTGTTTTGCCTTACGCTTATAGTTTAGTGTTATTCCGTCTTTTTATATAATTTTACATTCTCCGAGAGCCCCTACACATACATACACACACACACACACATATATATATATATAATCAACTTTAATCTAACCACTTTTTATCCCTGAGTCTTATGTACCAGAACTATGCAATTTTATCACTCTAGTATGAAAATTGGGAACTTCATCAATATTCGAGTGCACTAGTAGAAAGCTTGATGTGGTAGTGCAAAGATCTTTTTAAAACAAAAGATAATGAACTACTAAATACATTATTTTATAAGCTACGGCCAAATTTTTATTTATTTATTTATTTATTTTAACACTGATGGTCTATTTTGCACTTCTTCCTTGAATACTCATTGGAAATTCAGAAAAATTTGTCTTGTGAAATTTTTTGGGATGCCAATTCAAATATAAAGTGGAAAGAGAAAGTAGTTAGTGAACTTTCTAAACTCGGGTTCTGTTTCAATATATAAATAACCATACATATAGAGAGTGTTCTGTAAACACTGACCTACGCTTTTATTCCTTAAATATTGATCATAGCCAGATACAGTAAATTAAAAAGTTACGTAAAAAAATGTGCAGAATTTTATGGTATCGATTAAAATTTTCATTGAATATAAATAAATAGAAAATTTAAATTTGTATACGATTTCTGTAAAAAAATATCAATTAATAAAATGCGCCCCATGCATTAACTAGGTAATGTGCAAAATTCGAGTGTTTTATCCTAAAATATATTGTATGTATGAAAAAAATAAAAATATAATGGTTGAATAAATACATATTTTTGCAGTTATTAATATTGTACAGCCCATCAGCAACCTTGTTCAGGCATATCTTCAAGCCATTATATATATGCATAAATAACATAGACAATAAATTAAAAATAATGCACCCAGGAAAACAATAAATAGATAAGGAAAGAGAAATAGAAAACGCTATTCCTGTCCATGTAAAATAACAAAAATAGAAATGCAAAACCCAAGTATAAGAGAATACGGCTATAGTATACAATAAAATTCCCGAACTCTTGTATTTCAACTTTAACCTTTTGACTACTAATGGAAAACATACCAGTAAAAGTTTTAAAATCCTAATTACTACTTTTGGGAAAAGTTTTTTAGTCATTTACGATTGGGATAGGGTGCATTACCCAACCTCTAGTTTCAAAGCCATTTGTAAAGAAAAAAAAAGTCCCCAAACTAAATTTGCTACAATTGTAACTTATTTAATCATCTTGATAGAAAATGCAAAAATAGAAGGGCTAAATTATATAAATTTAAGAAAAGAAAATTTCATTGAAGTTACTCAAGCATGCTTAAAATATGGTGCTGAGTTTCGTGAATATTTTTAACTTTTTACAATCCTTATAGATTCCTTTAAGTCTTGTATTATTTTTTATGTATTAAGATTTATATAACCCTTTAAATATTTTTAAACCTTTACACATAAAAATTGTTAATTAATAAAATTAAGAATAAAAATGTGCATAATATTTTAATATTATTCATCATGTTTCTTCTTCCTAAATACTGAGTAAGCAAAATGGTCTTAGGTGCATAATTTATAAATCGTTCATTGAAATTGAAATAGATTTTGCTAGACCGTTGCCACATTTAAAAACAATTAGTATTCGCTTTTATATTTCATATATCAAAATATAATCATTAATTTTTTAATGCCAATCCAGTGGATAGTAAATATATAAAGTCACGATTTTTTCCAGATGCTCAAGTTGTTGAAATATTCTTCTAACTGTTCTGTGAACCAAGTAAATTATTGATGGGAAAATTTCAAATGCATCATTATTTTGGTCATCAGCTTATATGATAATCAGTCTATTGTCACTATTGAATATAAATGCTAAGCTTTAATCAAACAAGCAAAATTAATCACTTTTGCATAGTAACACAAACAAACATCTTCAATTCAATTTTTCATCTATTTTCTATTTTACTATGTATTTAATTTAAAAAGTATTTCATATAATAAAAATTGATTCAAAAGCGAGAATCCAACACAAGAATTAAAAAAAGTTATTGTCATAATGATTGTTATTATAAAAGTAATCTTTTAAAGATATTTATCTACACTCATGTCCATAAATTAAGGATAATGAAGTTCAGGCAAAGAAAGAGAGAGAAGCAAAACAAATTTGACTTATTTGTAAAGTCTATTTATTAAACAAAAAGTAAAGAGCAAAAAAGATGCTATATGTTTGACATAATTAATAAAAATTGCAAGTTTTACTCCCTTGACCAAATTTCAAAAAAGAACCTATTTACAAAAAACAGTATAACATGGTTAGTAGGATGGTTAATACGGAGTATGTCTCCCGGACGATGCAATACAGGCCTGACAACGCCTAGGCATGCTGAGTATCAAATGATCAATCTGATCTTAGGGAATATTACACCACTCATCAAGCAATGCACTCCGAAGTTCCGGTAGACAGGTGGGAGGGGGTTGACGGGCTGCAATTCGTCGGCCAAGCATATCCCACACATGCTCTATTGGATTCAAGTCCGGTGAGTATGCTGGCCAATGCATACGAGTGATATCCTCCGATTGAAGGCATTCGTCTACAATGTTTGCACGGTGAGGACGGGCGTTGTCATCCATAAACACAAATTCAGCACCCATGGCGCCCCAAAACAAACGTACATGTTGTTACAGAATGACATCCCGATAGATGTGGCCTGTCATCGTTACACTCTGAACATGCAGGTCAGTTCTGGAACCAAGAATAAGTCCTCCCCAAACGAGCCATCCTGCACCACCGTAACGGTGTCTTTCAATGGTGTTCTCTTGGTGGTAACGGGTACCTGGCGCTCTCCAGATGAATGTCCGGCGAGAATCAGACTCCAAACTAAACCTGGACTCGTCGGAAAACATCACACAAGACCACTGTTGCGGTGTCCACAATGCATGCTCTCTACTCCAGGTTAATCGCAGGCGACAGTGAGTTGCGGTAAGTGGAACACATCTGACAGGCCTACGAGCATATAGACCAATGTGCCCTAAGCGTCTGTACACGGTCTGCCTTGAAACTGTCGTACCGGTAGCTGAAGAGAGCTGACGAGACAGGTCTGATGCTGTACTCCGTCTGTTTCTTTTGGCAGTAACTGCCAAATAGCGGTCCTCATTCGGCGTTGAAACTCGGGGGCGACCTGTGCTGTAACGTCTACTCACATTACCATCATCTTGGAATCGTTGCCAAAGCCTGGAGATGACACTCTGGGCGATTCCAAGTTCCTCGGATACTTCCAGCTGGGTACGTCCACATTCCAGTCGTCCGATAATTCTGCCACGTAAAACATCATCCAAATGCCTCCTTTGTGCCATAACTATGCGGTTTTTGCACTGAAAGGCTTTCACAGCGCTTGTGAACAATTTTACTTCTTTGCCACCATTCCTTTTATACCCCTCTCTTACACTCTCGTCATTGTGACGTACCATCCACGCCATCTGGTGGTTTCCTGTAATTTGCATATTCTTCTTCAAGATGTGTGTGATCATTCCACAGGAGAAATTTTTATTTTAGAGATCAATTTCTGTGATTCTGAATTATCCTTAATTTATGGACATGAGTGTATAATACATTGTCCATGGACTATATCTGTGATCCTGAAACCTTTATAACTTCTTTAAATAACAAAAACAAGTGCCTCGATGAGCTTGATTTGAAATTGTTCTAAAATACTAAAGGTGATACACGATAAAAATAGGAAATACGATCCAGTTTCATTAAAACTTTTAGTTCATGAATCTTATTTAGTGATTAAGGTGGTAGTTTTTACTAAGACAGCCTACGATCTTTGTCATTCGTGGAATCTCATGTTACGATACCATTAGGTTTTCGTTTGTTCTCTAATTGCTTAAATTTTTCTTATTACTTCCTTGTAATTTCCTACTAATGCTTTACAGACTTTTTGAAACATAATTCAAGGGAGGAAAATACCAGAAAAATAAAAGACTTTCATAAATTATTCTGTAGCAGTCTGGACTAGCATTTTTCAACATTTTTTATCGCTGGCATACAAGTAACAAATAAAAATAATTTGTTTCATTTTCCAAAATGTTCAACCTTCACTATTAAATTTACAGATCCCACAGAACAACAAGACTTTGAAGAAGAAAAAAAAAATTCAAAGTCTTGCTGTTCATCCGCTTCAAATCGAAACCTTTACCCTATTTTCTCTAAGCCAATGCTTCGTAGAACATATGAAGCAAAACAAATGATGTTCGAGTGCACTTGAGTTACCAAGCAAAGTTTGTAATTACTGGATGTTTGTTAGATTCCGTCGTTGAATACCTGAAGTGTCTTGTGGCAAAGTGTGACATGGGGCGGATTAACGTAATTTATAAAAAGTGTAACGTAATTTAGGAAAGCCCCCAAAAGAAAAGTAACTCAAAGTATAAGAGATAAATGTTCTTTAATTTAAGATTTAGACATTGCAGTCATGTTCTGAACAAAATATCGTTCAAATGCCAACCACGGCATTGAATACTGTGTCACACACAATGGCTCCAGTTACTGATCCAACGTAAGCGTTTTTATGTCTGCGACAGGCTTACGAATGTTCGCTTCCAAATATTCCACTATCTGTGGCATGCCAACATAGACCTAAGCTTTGACGGCTCCAGCTTGGCCACTGTGCGTCGTATAGACAGAATAGAGAGATGGCGATGGCGATTCAGTTCTCTAGTGAACAAACGATGAGCACCCACATCTGAACTGCCATTTTAGTAAAATTTTATAATAATTTCTAAACGTTCAGGAATCGAGAATCGCTGCATGATGAAAGCACAAAATGTACTGGACATTGTTAGAAAATTCTAATTTTCTTTCTCCGCAAAAATGTGTGTTGCTGGAAAGAAAGTTGTGCAGACATTCTGGCAAGTGAAAAGAGTATGTGAACCCTTAACCTTTTGAATAAAGTTGGAGATCGGTTGGCCGACTTGGCGACCAAAACAATATTCTCGAAAACAGAGATTTTTTTTTTGTATCTCAATTAGGAAAGAAATTTAGAGAAATTTAGAGATATATGACGTTACGACTTGCTTGGAAATCTATAAATAGCAGACTGTTTCTTGCTGGGAGTTCAGTGTGACAAAATGTAGTTATAGAGAGCAGAGCTGTTAAATATTGCTATTTGAATAGTGTTATTGCCGTGATAGTTAATGATTTGCTGCTGTGTGATATACTAAATTCTGTATTTTTAGTGAGGTATTAGCGCTTCAATTTCTCGAATAAGGTGTTATATTCGCTTTTTGAGATTACTGGAAGATTTTATCTGGTACCCACTGGAAAATTTTCGTAGCAATATTTCCATAACTGGAAGCAAGCAAGCAAGCAAACAAACAACAACAACAAAAAATACAATATTAGAGAATGGAAATTATAGTTTTAAAATGTATCACTCTTAATGAAAGACCAAGTTTTCTCTTCATCAACAGCGCGAAATTCGTCACAAAGTAATTCCTCGCATTTAGCAATCAATTGAAACTTTATCGTCATTCCTCCCTCTCCTGAATAGAAGCTATTCCGCAACGGAAGTCGTTTTCTGGTGGAATATTCTCGTTAAAATGAGCTCTTCATATTTGTATTAACACGGCACCTAGCATGCTAGGTGGCCGTATTTCATGGAACGCAAACCGAAATATTCTGCACGACAAAGAAGAGATTCTTTGTTCGAGTATCGAGAATAAGGTTGGGGGGCGGAGGGGGAGGGAAGGCTAAGGCTTTCGTGATATCCAGTAAGAGATTTATTTGGACAAGTTGTGAGCTGCCTGTTTTAAAGATTCTAGCAATAAAGAATGACGAGGAACTGGATATGATTTTGTTTTGTTTTAGATGCGTTTCCTTTTCGTTTTCAGTTTTTCCTTTGTCAGGCGGAGGTAGGAGTAATTTTGGGAAACAAGAACCGCACAATAATGTATTTCTGATATTTCGAATGCTGATATGTCTGGGAGTAAGCTGTGATAGTTCATATGTTACGTGATGCTGTTTTAAAAGATACTTCAGATAAATTAAAGTATTTGATCACCTACTGGCAAATAAATAAAAACTACTTCTTTTCATTTACTTATTTCTAGGAGTTCACTCTAAATTTTAAATAAATGTTCACTAGATAATAGCTGAAGTACCCGTTCTTCGCACAGAAGGAAGCAGGCATTTTTCTAACACTCTTTCTTTACTGAAAGAAGTTTATTTGATTGAAGCAGCCAAATTGCTTCACTCGTAACGTTAGCATTTGCATGAGAATAGTTAACATAAATTTAAAAAGAATAAATTTCACTTTGCTTTGTTTGCTTCCTGAGCTGCTTGCATGGATAAAAATTCTTAACAGAAAAAAAGTTTCAAGAAATCTGATGTCTGGAGGCGCTTACTGTGCTAAGGGATTTTACGATCTGTGCATGCAATAAGCTATCTCCTGGCTGTAAAATCATTCTTAATTGTTTTAATAAGTACACTCAATACATTTCACTGAATGTATTTTACATTGTACGTACGTACATTCAGTGTATTCTTTTGAATAAATAATTAATTTTATGCTCTATTTTTAACATTATAATATGCAGTAGTATTAGAATGGCTTGTTTCCACTTAAATTAACCGTTTTGAGAACTTCAGTTGCGTCTATTCATACATGTCCTTAAAGATCCATGGCTTCATGCTAAATCAGTTTTTTAGATTCCAAATTCCAGAAAGGAAGACAGATAAAATGTGTCCAACAGAAGGAAAATAAAACATAAAATGTTCAGTCATTTTATCAGTCGATATTTTAAACTACGAAAGGCATAACTATTATTGAAGCATTTTTTTGCACCCGAACAATTGCAGCAGATTAAAAATTAGAATTTGTGGGATGACTTCATTAGTGGGATTGTTACACTTAAAAACAACCAATCGTCATGACATAATGTCTTTAGATATGATGATTTTTTTGCGTATATGTAGCACTACCACATTAGATGAAAAATGTAAATTTTCAAATTTTTTGAACAATTTATTTCAAATTTAAAAATTTTTGAAAGTAAGAAAAAATCGGAAATTTTGCATGATACAGTAATTTTTCAGATGATCCATCTCAAGATCTATTTTACCAAGAGAATTGAAATTTATGTCATCTTTGTTCAGTGTTTTAAGGACTTTCAAAAAATATATAACGTGACAATTTCAATTAAATAACTTTTTAAAAATCTAAATTTAAATTTGTTTTAATAATTAAAAATCTGATTTTTTAAAAATGTATTTATTTAACTTTTTTAATGAATATATTTGCAAATTTTGAAGAGTTTCTATGGCATCATGGTGAAAAAAATTATTACCTATGCAAATTTGTTTTCCGAGAGGGGAGGGGTTTTATTGACATTAGGAAAAACAGGCTATTACAAATGCTTTAGTTATATTAAAAACACTAAAATTTGGTCTCTCTTGGTGGTCAATCTTCACATGTATTATCAATACAAATCAATTATATAAGTAAACATTTAGGTCATATATTTATGTTATTAACAAGCTGAGTGTTATTATTTTTGTTAATTGTTGAAAATATATAAGTTATAAATAGTAATAAAAAAACTAACATATAAAACTGCCTTAGTTAAGTGTTTTTTAATTAAAAAATTTCTAAATAATATGAGAATTTTCAATATGGAAAAATCGGAGCCTAAACCGATCCGATTTATAATAGAATTGTTTAATTCAGCATTTGTAGTAATTGATTTTGAAAGCAAACAATAGAGAAATTTTATGTTTTTGCTAAGTTTGCTGAGTTCTATAAGATGTTTAACATTCTTAAGTGCTGCATTAAGTTAATTTTCAGCAGTGTGCGGCTTCATTTTATCATTATTATTGAAACAAAAACTAATCAGAATACACGCTTAAATCTATTCAGTAAAATAATAATCAAAGAGTATATTTTTACTCAATTATTGACTTCAAACAGCCATTATCCCGATTGAGTAAAATTTGCTCCATTAATCGACAAAAATCAATGGAGCGAAAAATTCTCAATTTTTGAGCATTATACAACAGCTCCATTTAGGCTAAATAATAATCAAAAAAGCGGGTGTCTGTCCGTTTTTGATTAATATAACTGTACCCAATTATGATTATTATTTAAGCTATAGAATGAGCGTTTTTACAAAATCAGTCCTTTTTTAATTAATATATCTGTACTCAATTAATATTATTATTTTAAGCTAGAAAAAAGGTGTTTTATGAAAATTTGCTGTTTTTGATTAATATATTGAATTATTTGTTTTCTTCATTTTTTATTATCAGAGCTGTAATCTACGATTATAAGCACGAGAAAATAAATTTTAAATCAAGGCAAATACATTACATATATCTTAATACACTATAAAAAAGTATTTTTTTAATAAATAGAATATAATTTCACTATAGTCTCTAGTTATAAAACGAATTCACAGTACAGTCAGGATACACAAATGCAATCATGGTTAAACCAGCTGCGAGATTTAATTAAAGCAGCAACCAAATTTATTGACATGAAAAAGGTAAAATAGTACTTACTCACTTGACTGAAGATATAACTTCATTTGTACAACAGCGACGAGATTTTTATAATCCAAACGTAAGAAACTATGTCCATTAAAACAAAATTTTTACCGAAAGCATCCTCTCCACATTTAGGTTGAATTTATTTCACAACTCTGAATATGAAAAAGATGCATTTGGTATTCGGATATAAAATAAAATTATCACCAGCGAATACATTCATTCTAAAGTATCATCGGGTACCCTCTTTCGAAACTCTTTTAATTCATATTTTGATAACGACATGTTTGCTCTTCGATGCTCGCCGCAAGCCACGATTCCCGCGTTGTGACCATTTAAACGTTTTCCGTTGAAGAGCGTTGGTCACGTGATAGTAATAGGATATCTTACTACGCATCTTTCCGTGGGGGAGAGACAGAATTCTCAAATAGACAAGATTTTAGTGAAAAATAGAGTATAATAGAATCTAGTGAATCCTGAGCATTGGGGCGAATGGAGGAGATTGCAAATTATTGCCTTTAATGAGTATTTTTTAGCGTAAAAGGATTTAAATCAGCCGATAAGAAATTTAATTAATAAAGGAGCGTTAGTTTTAATCAATAGATTTAAGCGTGTACAATGTAAATAAATAAATATTAATTTTAGCTTGTGTTTAATTTACTGAAAGCAAATTTGAAGCACAGTTATTATTTAAATGCATACAATTTATTATTTTCCTCATAATTAAAGAAGTTATTTTAAATATATTAATTTTAAATTGACTCTTAACAGTAATTCTACGGGGCAAATAGCAAATACTACAATGGGTGTACTAATTTACTATTTATATTTCATATATTTTAAACAATAAACAAAAAATAATAATTATCAGCTTGTTAAAAATATATGGTACTTCTATTATTAATTTTTATTGATAGTTATCGATTATACATGAAAAATGAAAATACAAATAAAAGAAAATATAAACATTTTAAAAATAACAAAGAACTTATAATAGTCTATTTTTTTGAACCGTCAATAAAAAAACACCCTTCTCGGAAAATAAATTAGCATATAGGTAATAATTTTTCGCCATAGTGCCATAAAAACTCCAAACTTTACATATATATTCATAAAAAAAGAGTTAAATAGAATATATATTTTAGAAATAATTAAAATTCCTATTTGAAATTATTAAAAAATTATTTTTTAAACATATTTTTAAAAAGTTATTTAATTGAAATGAACCTGTTATATATTTTATGAAAGCTCTCAAAACACTGAACAAAATAAAGAACATTTTAACCCTTTAGGTCAAATAGGTCTTATCTGAAAAATTTAAATTACTATACCACGAAAAATTTCCGACTTTTTAGAAATTTATAAGTTTTGAACGAACTGTAGCAAAATTTTCAAACTTCACAGTTTTCATCTTGAAGGCAAGTACAATAAGCATACAAAAAATTATTAAAATCTACAACATCAATGTTAAAAGTAATTTAAAGTAATTTTTTTATAAAACTACCCTGTGACAAAAGTTTTATGCCACAACTTGTACCATAATTGGATTTCTAAAGCATTTTTTAACTCGTGACATCAAAATGACTTCGAACTCACTTGCTATACCTAACTTTACTCCTTAAATTGTTCATTTTTTTTACTCTCGTGTATAAAAGGAGCTTTCTGAAGCTGAAAATAGCGGTAAATCTCTAATAAATTGTGAACGGATGGAGTTTCAGATTTTTAACGTAGTCAATGTTTATATATATATATATATGTGTGTGTGTGTGTGTGTGTGTGTGTGTGTGTGTGTGTGTGTGTGTTTGTCTGCATATCTGTATACAAAAGTTCAAACCAATCAGCCAAGTGGTTTTGGAATAACCGTTGAATGTACATACATACATGGAAACATTTTCATTTACATAGAATTCTTGTTTATTATTCTAAATCATTCCTGGCTATTTTGTTATTTTTTTGGAACCAAGAAAATTTTTATCGTCATCCATATTGCTTGATCGAGGAGGCTAAAAAATATTATTTTTTATTTTGACATTAAAATGCTGCATAAGTTGAAAAAAAATCTTTTTTAACTAGATTAAAAAGGCATAATTATTGATAACATAGCATAATTTAATTTTACATTTAGTGATTTCAACTCTTAAAGTCAATACAGGCCTGTTTCTTAATAATATATAGGAATTTTGCAAAACGTGGCAAAGCTTTGCTGTCGCTATACAAGACAAGATAGCCCTATATTTCATCTAACGTCCATCTCTATTAACTTCTTATTACAAATCAGTGCTCCCATATCCTACTGACTTTTTTAAATTTTCATCTGACAATCTCTTATGTGTGCCATCTAATGAGAGCCTCAGCGATTGCAAAAGTGCACACTAATCCAAACTTTTTCTGAAGTTAGGAGTTTTAGCATAAGATCGCCTGTTCTGGTGATTATGTTTAAAGAGTATTTCAAATAGTATTTCTATTTACCTACTTGTAAATAGCAAAATATATGCACTCAACTCCGGTTATATAGTGAACATCTGGGGACCATCAAATTTCGTCCACTATATCCGAAGTTCGCTAAAACCGAAGTGTCCCCACAGTGAACAGAGATACTGTATTTGAATCGGGACTAATGGTTTGCGTTCACTCCAGCCGAAGGTTCACTACATCCGGAGTTGACTGTACGTAGCAAAAATACTGACTTTTCCATACTTAGTTTTCTGACACCTGAAGTTTTACCGCATGTGACCATCCTGGCTTGATGGTAGTACCTATAATGTACATCAGCTAGTATTTTTGCTATTTGACTTTACATAGTTTGCTATTTAATTATTTAATATTCTAAATGTAATGCGCTGCAGAATATTTTTTTAAATTTCATCAGAACATATATATTTTTTTAATTCAATGCAGAAACATAATTTTAAAGAATGCCCATCTGTATCTTCGAAATCGAACACGGTGTATTTAATTGCACATTGAATATTGCAAATGGGAATCATCTACGAAATTAGTAATGCAAATGTGACATTTATGAGAAATATAGTATATAAAGAAAATACACACAGCCTTACTACTTTTTGTTCAGTAACACACACACACACAGTAGACGCGACAGACATCTGAGAATTTCCTACTATATAGTTACGCTGGTCCCTGACTCACTTACTCCCTAACAGTTCCAGGCAACCTGCTCACTGATAAAACTTTTACTGCTAATATTCCAAAAAGATTTAAAAGTTGAGCACAACAACACCGTACAACAATAACAGCAAAACTGTTTGTACGATCCGCTTAAAATTTTTCATAAATATGTATAAAAATATAGAGAACAATCTGCTCTCCTTTAAAAATCTAAAAATCCACTCGTTCCCTCGTTTTCAGGCGATCTTTTGCTATTTTCAGTTCTATTTCATTTCCGAGAGTAAAAAATGTGAATCATTTGCGTGAAAAAATTTGCTGTCGCAATCGACATGACTTCAAATTACACGCAACAAAATCACTATTTTCACGCTTTAAAGGTAAAGTTATGATTTCACTTCGTTTTAAACGTTTTTCCAGATAACGTAGATTAATTTATTTTTGATCAAAATAATCGTTTGCTTGAAGCATCGACATAAGAGAAGCTCTGTACACAAAACAAAATCGTTCGAGTGCGAAAAGTTTCCGCACGTTTCCAGAAAAGCTCGAAATTCGATTTAGGTGTATAATAAAAACTGAATAGGAAGTTATTTATTTCAGGTGGACGAAGGCTCAATAGATTGTATTTTCGAGACGTATTTTCGTAAAATGATTTTTCTAGCACCCGTTGTTATTGCCTCCAACACGGGCTTTGACTTCTAGTACGTATAAAACATACAAATATTCATTGCAAGAAAAGCTGACGAAATAATCAAATCATTCTAATTAACTCCTATAGCGGTTCTCTTACACAGAGGCCGAGCTACATTGAAAGTGAACAGTTTTAACATACTACCCAGGCAGCACAAGAATGTTCTATGAACGTCTAGTAACGTTCAGAATAGTAAGAAAAGCGTTCAGGTGAAGTTTGTACGTTCTGTATAACGTTCTAAAATTGTACTAAGCTATCTTTTGCCATAAACTGTGAATAAATAACGTCTTATTGGACGTGCAACAGGGGTTTATTGATGCCGTTCTGAAGTAATGCCTAATAACTTGTTCTATTCGACGTGCAGCAGAAGTGCTGGTATTACCGTTCAAAAGCTATGCCTAATAACACGTTTTATTCGACGTATAACAGAAGTGTTGTTGATATCGTTCAAGTTATGTCTGATAACCCGTCTTACTTGACGTGCCTCAGAAGTTCTGGTGAAACCGTTCAAAAGCAGTGCTCATAAATCGTCATACTCAACGCATAACAAAAATACTGGTGGTACTAAGTTTAAAAGCAGTGTTTAACAACACGTTCTACTAGACGCGTTGAATTTCTTATTACTGAAACGTCGGAATGAGTCGTTCACTTGGCGTCTAATAAAGTTTTACAGACACCTGTTTGGCAACATCCCGCTGTTGAGTTGCGCAAGGCAAGCAAGCGGCAAAATCATTTTGCATTCCACGTGATATTGCTGTTGGTCGTATTTTTTGTTTTTGTTTTTGCATAATTTACGACTTGTGTTACTCCCAGATAGCACATAAGCTTAAATCAAGCTTTACATTTCTTTAAATTTGACGTATTAATGCAACCTCGACAGTTCAATTCATTTTAAGCTTGCAACAAGCTTGGAGATTACAAAAAAAAAAAAAAAAAAAACCGAGTCAGCAAATATTTTCCCGCCGAATTTAAGTCATTCGAACTGTCAAGCTTGAATACAACTTAAGTATAATACAACTTAAGAATAACGTTAAGTATAAGTGCTTGATTTGGAAAGCCACATATCAAATAATTTATTATCAGTCATAAATGTACTCGACCATATAATTAAAAAAAAAGATTCTATATTTCCAAATATTGAAATTCTTCAAAATAAAATACAAATATACTACAAAATTGATTTCAAAATCAGTCGTTTGTCTCGATTTTGGGCAATATTGCCCAACATGAGTGTTGCGATATTGAAAGTTTTAAAAAGGGTTCTGCTTTTAAGTTTATATTATGCTTATTTCCCTAGTAGTAGAGTCTATAAATCACATATAACATTATTTTAATTATGAGTCATACTATGAAAGAATAAAAGATATAGCTCGGTGTTAAGTGATTATTTATATGTGTTTAAGTGGTTAGTGACT
This sequence comes from Cheiracanthium punctorium, assembly GCA_038373885.1. Classification (NCBI taxonomy): domain Eukaryota; kingdom Metazoa; phylum Arthropoda; class Arachnida; order Araneae; family Cheiracanthiidae; genus Cheiracanthium; species Cheiracanthium punctorium. Next base: position 14,289 of record JAWZYV010019466.1, read on the forward strand.
TAACTGCCATGATCGTTAGGATGTGAAATGTGAGAGGCAAAAATTCTTCTGAACAAAAATTCAGATCAGAAAGAGTACATTGCAGTGTGCCGCCTAGGCATTAAAAACCTGAATTATGAGAGATAAGAATAACTTATTTTATTTACACTCACCTGATAAGGAAATAAAGACTCAGAACACATAATGTGATAAAAGCTGAAAGGTAAAATTTTCCTAAAATTGACTAACTCAAGTAAAGCAATTCAAATTCTGAGTTCTGTTTTTATTGACAATTAAAAATGACAAAAACATTAAACAATATCTAGACTAAATAGGCATGACACTCAAAATATGAGATCCCTAAATGCTAAACAATTCAAAATTTCAATTCAATTCTGATCCTGACACTAACATGGGAATTGAAAAAACTGAAAATAAATACACCTTCAAGCAAAAGTTATAATACCCCAGCACTTATTTGTGCTTTGTGATAATTGAAAATCATTAAAATTGTCCTAAACTGAAACATGGTGAAAGTCTGGTTAAGCTGAGTCTTAAAAGTTAAATAATTAATGGACTACAATGAGATTCAATTATCACACATTGAGATAACATGCCAATTAAAATTTCCATTTTAAATTGTCCAAAGAACAGATTATTAAAAAATTAAACTTTAGTTGACTAAAAATATAAAAACCTAATGGCATATTATCAATATAGAATATCAAATATATATCACTTCAGAAATTAAAAATTCAACCAACATACTTTAACTAGGAAATTCTGAAGTATAAAATGTGAACATGTTTTATATTTAAAAGTATAGGATATGAAATTACTCTCAAATATGCCAGTTATGAAATCACAGAATATTTACCCAGATCTGGAATAGCAGATACTCAAAAAAAAAAATCTCACTAAATCACATTTTCTTGCAGCTTTCACATTATCTAGGAGGCGAATCAGTTCTAAAGTTCCATTGAAAGTTCTTATGAGAGTCTCGTAAAAAGTTCTTTGAATATTATTCACAATGCGAATCAGTTCCAAAGTTCCATTGAAAGTTCGTATGAGAGTCTCGTAAAAAGTTCTTTGAATATTACTCACAATGTTTTAAACAAAATTACTATGGCACGATGCTTCCAGAATTTCATTCTATCTATACTATTAAAATCTGTGCGCGTCTCTCTCTCTGTGTGTGTGTGTGTGTAGCATCATCTCCTCCTAAACGGCTGGGAGTTGAGTTTCGACCTAGGTATCCACGAATTCGGAAAATTTCGAGAAAGAACCTCCGCTAATTTAAAAATCGAAATTCGAATTATTTTAAGAGATATTGATAAAAAACACCGTCAATACCGCTAATTTGTGCTCTTCGCAATTCCACGATTGTAACCCTTGTAGTGAAAATGTGAGAAAAAAGCATCGAGGTTGCCATGTTTGGCTATTTTATTAAATTATTTAGACTCCTGCAGTAAAAATAAAAGAATAATGATTTTTTTTCTGTTTAGATTATTTACAAAGTTATTTTTTAATTAAAGTATTGCATGCATGTGAAATCAGAGCAGGTATTCAATGCCTTTTATGTGTAAAAGAATAAGGGATTGGGAGATTTCCGAGACTAATATGTATATTTTTTAGTTTGGCGAAATAAAAAATGGCTGATTTGGTGATATTGAGAAAGTAGTAGATTCTACCGATTTGCACAGTTTTGGGCTTGGCGCAATTTACTGCGAGCAAACCGAAATAGGTTTAGGTTTATGTGTGTAGGTTTTATTAAAATACGGCGTTAAACTTTAATTTTCCCATGCAGAAATAGTGCAATTATTAAGGCGATTTTAAGCGATCGATCTTCGGAATTTCCCCCAAATTAAGTAAATTGATTTACCTTGGAGGAATGCCGCCAAATTTCAAAAGAAATGAAATTCTCGCATTCGGTAAATTGGAATAAATAAAACACGTTATAGTAATTTAAAATACTGCTATGCTACTTTTCAAATAGATGCTTGCATTAATTTTTGACGATGAAACCATACACAAATAACTTTTCCCATTTTGATTGCTGTTAAATCAGTGCTTAGAATCATTCTCTGAAAAAAAAAGAAAAAAAATCTCGCAAAATGGCGTACGCAGATTCCTTCTTTAGTACCTTTCTTAGAAAAGTTGGCGATAAATATTCAAATGTAGTGTAACTCCGTGTTTAATAGCGTGTGTTTTTTGCGTTTCTATTTCTAATTCTATGGCACGATTGAGATGAGCCAATGTTACGAGCGGATGGATAGATAATTTTTTTTAAATCCCGCCAAACAGAGTATAGTAAAATAGGAATTCTGTATAAATACGAAAGTCTTTGGATATGAACGAGAATGCCTATAAATATTGCATTACTGTGAAGTTAAATTTAGGATACATTTTGGCTATTTGCCATCGACTATAAGCGCTAATTACGCCAATATGGCAGTTCTAGCAAGCACAAATAAATTTCATTTCATGTTCTATTTTAATATTGCTGCAGTTTCCGTAGTTACGGAATCCGTTGTTGCCACTCAAGCTGTTAAATTTAACAATTAAGTGAAAACACTCATTTCTACAGCTCTTGACTCGAAAAATGAAAACGCATTGGATATGACACAATTAGAATATTATCACAATCACAACGCCAATAACGCGAACCTGTAACTTTGGTTATTTTTAACTAAATTCATTTTCAAGGTCTTTAAGAAATCCTGTGTACTATGTCAAAGCCTCATATCTTAATTCCGATTAGTTTGCAAGAAAATTGATTAATCAGTATAAACTGAAGCAAAGAAACTTTGTAAGCGTTTTTCTTGAAACGAGGAAAATGCAGATTGACGTCTTTGGTGTAGAAGTGGCGATAGGGAGAACTACTTAATTCAGTAACCTTAATGGGGAATGATAATTGAATATGCGCATGCACAAGGACCCAAAAATCAAGAGAATATGAAAAGTCAGGAATATGAAACGAAAATCAAAAATAAATCAAATAATATGAGATATAAGTAATAATAATACGAGAATGACATTGCAATCATGTGTACAACAAAGGTCTCAATTGCTTATAATATTCCCCTAGCAATGACTTAGTCCGACCAGTTGCCGAGCGCTTAGCGCTCTGAACTGGGAGACGGAAGGTTTCTGGTTCAAAACAGGTCGCGTCCGCCGACCTAACCGTTCGGAGTTTTCCTGCATTCCGTTTGGAAAATAAAACTGTACTCGCAACATGCATATGTTAGGAAACATATATGTCTGGTTTCCTCCAAAACGTAGCGTAAATACCGGTTAGGACCCCTTAGAAAGACCCCTACGGAGGACAACCCCACCCCTTGACCTAGATCCCATGTTCGGAGACTAGAAGCAGGATAGTCTCCAGATTTGTAGAGAGTTCAATTGAACGCCCAGCGTCATGTGCAACTTATAGAAGCAGTTCTACGATACCGGATCCATCGAGAAAAAGCCTGGGCAAGGTCATCTAAGAGAAGCTGCTTCTTTTTTGATCCCAGTCCAGTGACATTGACGTAGTTTTTGTGCCATCATGTTGCAGTCATCTCAGATTTGCACACATGACGTCAACGTTTCATCACGATTTAAGTAATTTTTTACTTTTATAGATTCCGCATCAATGGGCTTAATTCGAATTATATGTATAAGGAAAATGTTCTTTTCCTACCGTTCGGAGAACGGGTACGCAGCTAGTCTATACTATTAAAATCTGTGCGCGTCTGTCTCTGTGTGTGTGTGTGTGTGTGTGTGTGTGTGTGTGTGTAGCATCATCTCCTCCTAAACGGCTGGGAGTTGAGTTTCGACCGAGGTGTCCACTTATTCGAAAAATTCCGAGGAAGGTCTTCCGCTAATTTAAATTTCGAAATTCGAATTAGTTTAGGAGATATTGATAAAAAACCCCGTCAAAAACACTACTTTTTGCTCTACGCAACTAAGCGATTGTAACCCCTGTAGTGAAAATGTGAGAAATAAGCATCGAGGTTGCCATGTTTGGCTATTTTATTAAATTATTTAGACTCCTGTAGTAAAAATAAAAGAATAATGATTTTTTTATGTTTAGATTATTTACAAAGTTATTTTTTAATTGAAGTATTGCGTGCATTTGAAATCAGAGCAGGTATTCAATGCCTTTTATGTGTAAAAGAATAAGGGATTGGGAGATTTCCGAGACTAATATGTATACTTTTTAGTTTGGTGAAAAAAAAAATGGCTGATTTGGTGATATTGAGAAAGTAGTAGATTCTACCGATTTGCACAGTTTTGGGCTTGGCGCAATTTACTGCGAGCAAACCGAAATAGGTTTAGGTTTATGTGTGTAGGTTTTATTAAAATACGGCGTTAAACTTTAATTTTCCATGCAGAAATAGTGCAATTATTAAGGCGATTTTAAGCAATCGATCTTCGGAATTTTCCCCAAATTAAGTAAATTGAGGGAATGCCGCCAAATTTCAAAAGAAATGAAGTTCTCGCATTCGGTAAATTGGAATAAATAAAACACGTTATAGTAATTTAAAATACTGCTATGCTATTTTTCAAATAGATTCCTGCATTAATTTTTGGCGTTGGAACCATACACAAATAACTATTTCCTATTTTGATTGCTGTTAAATCAGTGCTTAGAATCATTCTCTGAAAAAAAAGAAAAAAAAGAAAAAAAAAATCTCGCAAAATGGCATACGCAGATTCCTTCTTTAGTACCTTTCTTAGAAAAGTTGGCGATAAATATTCAAATGTAGTGTAACTCCGTGTTTAATAGCGTGTGTTTTTTGCGTTTCTATTTCTAATTCTATGGCACGATTGAGATGAGCCAATGTTACGAGCGGATGGATAGATAATTTTTTTTAAATCCCGCCAAACAGAGTATAGTAAAATAGGAATTCTGTATAAATACGAAAGTCTTTGGATATGAACGAGAATGCCTATAAATATTGCATTACTGTGAAGTTAAATTTAGGATACATTTTGGCTATTTGCCATCGACTATAAGCGCTAATTACGCCAATATGGCAGTTCTAGCAAGCACAAATAAATTTCATTTCATGTTCTATTTTAATATTGCTGCAGTTTCCGTAGTTACGGAATCCGTTGTTGCCACTCAAGCTGTTAAATTTAACAATTAAGTGAAAACACTCATTTCTACAGCTCTTGACTCGAAAAATGAAAACGCATTGGATATGACACAATTAGAATATTATCACAATCACAACGCCAATAACGCGAACCTGTAACTTTGGTTATTTTTAACTAAATTCATTTTCAAGGTCTTTAAGAAATCCTGTGTACTATGTCAAAGCCTCATATCTTAATTCCGATTAGTTTGCAAGAAAATTGATTAATCAGTATAAACTGAAGCAAAGAAACTTTGTAAGCGTTTTTCTTGAAACGAGGAAAATGCAGATTGACGTCTTTGGTGTAGAAGTGGCGATAGGGAGAACTACTTAATTCAGTAACCTTAATGGGGAATGATAATTGAATATGCGCATGCACAAGGACCCAAAAATCAAGAGAATATGAAAAGTCAGGAATATGAAACGAAAATCAAAAATAAATCAAATAATATGAGATATAAGTAATAATAATACGAGAATGACATTGCAATCATGTGTACAACAAAGGTCTCAATTGCTTATAATATTCCCCTAGCAATGACTTAGTCCGACCAGTTGCCGAGCGCTTAGTGCTCTGAACTGGGAGACGGAAGGTTTCTGGTTCAAAACAGGTCGCGTCCGCCGACCTAACCGTTCGGAGTTTTCCTGCATTCCGTTTGGAAAATAAAACTGTACTCGCAACATGCATATGTTAGGAAACATATATGTCTGGTTTCCTCCAAAACGTAGCGTAAATACCGGTTAGGACCCCTTAGAAAGACCCCTACGGAGGACAACCCCACCCCTTGACCTAGATCCCATGTTCGGAGACTAGAAGCAGGATAGTCTCCAGATTTGTAGAGAGTTCAATTGAACGCCCAGCGTCATGTGCAACTTATAGAAGCAGTTCTACGATACCGGATCCATCGAGAAAAAGCCTGGGCAAGGTCATCTAAGAGAAGCTGCTTCTTTTTTGATCCCAGTCCAGTGACATTGACGTAGTTTTTGTGCCATCATGTTGCAGTCATCTCAGATTTGCACACATGACGTCAACGTTTCATCACGATTTAAGTAATTTTTTACTTTTATAGATTCCGCATCAATGGGCTTAATTCGAATTATATGTATAAGGAAAATGTTCTTTTCCTACCGTTCGGAGAACGGGTACGCAGCTAGTCTATACTATTAAAATCTGTGCGCGTCTGTCTCTGTGTGTGTGTGTGTGTGTGTGTGTGTGTGTGTGTGTGTAGCATCATCTCCTCCTAAACGGCTGGGAGTTGAGTTTCGACCGAGGTGTCCACTTATTCGAAAAATTCCGAGGAAGGTCTTCCGCTAATTTAAATTTCGAAATTCGAATTAGTTTAGGAGATATTGATAAAAAACCCCGTCAAAAACACTACTTTTTGCTCTACGCAACTAAGCGATTGTAACCCCTGTAGTGAAAATGTGAGAAATAAGCATCGAGGTTGCCATGTTTGGCTATTTTATTAAATTATTTAGACTCCTGTAGTAAAAATAAAAGAATAATGATTTTTTTATGTTTAGATTATTTACAAAGTTATTTTTTAATTGAAGTATTGCGTGCATTTGAAATCAGAGCAGGTATTCAATGCCTTTTATGTGTAAAAGAATAAGGGATTGGGAGATTTCCGAGACTAATATGTATACTTTTTAGTTTGGTGAAAAAAAAAATGGCTGATTTGGTGATATTGAGAAAGTAGTAGATTCTACCGATTTGCACAGTTTTGGGCTTGGCGCAATTTACTGCGAGCAAACCGAAATAGGTTTAGGTTTATGTGTGTAGGTTTTATTAAAATACGGCGTTAAACTTTAATTTTCCATGCAGAAATAGTGCAATTATTAAGGCGATTTTAAGCAATCGATCTTCGGAATTTTCCCCAAATTAAGTAAATTGAGGGAATGCCGCCAAATTTCAAAAGAAATGAAGTTCTCGCATTCGGTAAATTGGAATAAATAAAACACGTTATAGTAATTTAAAATACTGCTATGCTATTTTTCAAATAGATTCCTGCATTAATTTTTGGCGTTGGAACCATACACAAATAACTATTTCCTATTTTGATTGCTGTTAAATCAGTGCTTAGAATCATTCTCTGAAAAAAAAGAAAAAAAAGAAAAAAAAAATCTCGCAAAATGGCATACGCAGATTCCTTCTTTAGTACCTTTCTTAGAAAAGTTGGCGATAAATATTCAAATGTAGTGTAACTCCGTGTTTAATAGCGTGTGTTTTTTGCGTTTCTATTTCTAATTCTATGGCACGATTGAGATGAGCCAATGTTACGAGCGGATGGATAGATAATTTTTTTTAAATCCCGCCAAACAGAGTATAGTAAAATAGGAATTCTGTATAAATACGAAAGTCTTTGGATATGAACGAGAATGCCTATAAATATTGCATTACTGTGAAGTTAAATTTAGGATACATTTTGGCTATTTGCCATCGACTATAAGCGCTAATTACGCCAATATGGCAGTTCTAGCAAGCACAAATAAATTTCATTTCATGTTCTATTTTAATATTGCTGCAGTTTCCGTAGTTACGGAATCCGTTGTTGCCACTCAAGCTGTTAAATTTAACAATTAAGTGAAAACACTCATTTCTACAGCTCTTGACTCGAAAAATGAAAACGCATTGGATATGACACAATTAGAATATTATCACAATCACAACGCCAATAACGCGAACCTGTAACTTTGGTTATTTTTAACTAAATTCATTTTCAAGGTCTTTAAGAAATCCTGTGTACTATGTCAAAGCCTCATATCTTAATTCCGATTAGTTTGCAAGAAAATTGATTAATCAGTATAAACTGAAGCAAAGAAACTTTGTAAGCGTTTTTCTTGAAACGAGGAAAATGCAGATTGACGTCTTTGGTGTAGAAGTGGCGATAGGGAGAACTACTTAATTCAGTAACCTTAATGGGGAATGATAATTGAATATGCGCATGCACAAGGACCCAAAAATCAAGAGAATATGAAAAGTCAGGAATATGAAACGAAAATCAAAAATAAATCAAATAATATGAGATATAAGTAATAATAATACGAGAATGACATTGCAATCATGTGTACAACAAAGGTCTCAATTGCTTATAATATTCCCCTAGCAATGACTTAGTCCGACCAGTTGCCGAGCGCTTAGCGCTCTGAACTGGGAGACGGAAGGTTTCTGGTTCAAAACAGGTCGCGTCCGCCGACCTAACCGTTCGGAGTTTTCCTGCATTCCGTTTGGAAAATAAAACTGTACTCGCAACATGCATATGTTAGGAAACATATATGTCTGGTTTCCTCCAAAACGTAGCGTAAATACCGGTTAGGACCCCTTAGAAAGACCCCTACGGAGGACAACCCCACCCCTTGACCTAGATCCCATGTTCGGAGACTAGAAGCAGGATAGTCTCCAGATTTGTAGAGAGTTCAATTGAACGCCCAGCGTCATGTGCAACTTATAGAAGCAGTTCTACGATACCGGATCCATCGAGAAAAAGCCTGGGCAAGGTCATCTAAGAGAAGCTGCTTCTTTTTTGATCCCAGTCCAGTGACATTGACGTAGTTTTTGTGCCATCATGTTGCAGTCATCTCAGATTTGCACACATGACGTCAACGTTTCATCAAGATTTAAGTAATTTTTTACTTTTATAGATTCCGCATCAATGGGCTTAATTCGAATTATATGTATAAGGAAAATGTTCTTTTCCTACCGTTCGGAGAACGGGTACGCAGCTAGTATCTATCTTCTATACTATTAAAATCTGTGCGCGTCTGTCTGTCTGTCTGTGTGTAGCATCATCTCCTCCGAAACCGCTGGGAGTTGAGTTTCAATCGAGGTGTCCACTTATTCGAAAAATTCCGAGGAAGGTCTTCCGCTAATTTAAATTTCGAAATTCGAATTAGTTTAGAAGATATTGATAAAAAGCCCCGACAAAAACACTAATTTTTGCTCTCCGCAACTCCGCGATTGTAACCCCAGTAGTGAAAATGTGAGAAATAAGCATCGAGGTTGCCATGTTTGGCGAATTTATTAAATGATTTACACTATTGCATTAAAAATCGAGGAATAATACTTTTTTTCTGTTTCGAATATTTGCTAGGTTATTTTTTAATTAAAATATCGTCTGCGTGGGAAATCAGAGCAGGAATTCAATATTTTTTATACGCAAAAGAAAAAGGATTTGTAAATTTCAGAGACTAAAGTGTACAACCTTATAATTTGGCGAAAAAAAAAGGCTTATATGGCTATTTTGAGAAAGTGGATTCTAGTGGTTTGTACAATTTTAGGCTTGGCGCAATTTACTGAGAGCGTAAAGAAATAGTATTTTTAAAAACAAGTGTAGGTTTTACTAGAATTAAGCCTGAAATTTTAATTTTCTGTTCAGAAATAATGCAGTTATTAAGGCGATTTTAAATGATTTTTATCAAGTTAAATAAATTGTTAGGGAAACCCCGCCAAATTTCAGAAAATTAAACTTTTTCATTTGTATTGCTAATTCTATGCCCCGATTGAAATGAGTTGGTGTTACGAGCGTATGAATAGATAATATTTTTTAATCCTGCCAAACAAGGTGTAATAAACTAGGAAGTCTTTATAAATACGAATGCTGTTTGAGATGAATGAGAATATTTTTTAAACCCAGTTACACTAGCTGGTAATACCTTTAAATTATTGCAATTATTGTCAAGTTTAATGGGTGATTCATTTTGGCTATTTTCCATCGACTGCCGACGTTAATTATGCCAAAATGGCAGTTCTAGCAAAGTAAACATAAATAAATCATTTCATATTCTATTTTTAACACTGCTACAGTTTCCGTAGCAACGGAATCCATTGTTGCCACTTAAGTTGTTCAATTTAATAATTAAGTGAAACCACTCATCTCTTAAGACCCAAAAAAGTGAAAACGCATTAAATATGAAACAAATAGAATTTTAACATATTTGCGCTTTTTCAGGTTTTTCAGGTTTTTTCAGGAAATTCTGCATATTTTTCATTTTATTTCCTTCGCGTGTGCCGTCATTTTCACGTCATTGTCTTCTGTTTTCCTGTCAGATTATCCGGAGAAGCACATTACACGCTAACGTATGTGCTGCTTCGGCGGACATAAGGAAGCAATTTGTCGGGTGCGTATTTGCCTAACCCCTCTGTGTGTCTAAATTGAAGCAATGAAACTTTGTAGGCGTTTTTTTTTTTAAACTAGAAAAAATCAGATTAACGTCGTTAACGTGGAAGAAGCGATATGGAAAACTGTTTAAGTGATAGCTTTAATGCGAAATGATAATCGATTATTCACATGCGCAAAGCAACAAGATTTCAAAAGTATGAAAAGCCAAGAATATGAAATGAAAATCCAAAATAAATCACCAGAGACTATAGGATAAGCATCGTGTACGAGAATGATATTGCAATCATGTACATAACAAAAACGCTTGCAAGGAAAATAAAATATAATATGAAATTAATTGCTCTTTCTTCCCA
>JAWZYV010019467.1:0-57058 GCA_038373885.1 Cheiracanthium punctorium
GAAAACTTGGGGAGGGGGGGGGCAGAGCTATCGTGCGCCCTATACCAATCACGTTACAGCCGATGCTCATAAGCTACGTGTTTTATGCATTCAATGGACGACGGGACTAATACGGGGGAAAATGTTCCGTTGCTCTCTCCATTGTGTTGGGGGACAGTGTTTTAAGTTTAACACATTAATCTTTTGTTGGTAAAAATGTCGCCTTAACCCCTGTAGTGACGACAAGACGTGGCTAATCAGCAACGGCAATTATTCATTTTGCTGTTCGCGGGCCCTACCCATTAACATTTTAGTGTGTACAGAGTACAACTGCTGAATGCAATATTGAACCCATTTCACAGCCACCGTGCAATATACAGTGTTCACAGCATGCATTTTCGCATTTTAGGATGGCATTAAGTTTTCCAGTTTAAGTAATTCCCATCCTTTCCTGTAGTAAACCAACCTCAATTGCTATTTACAAGTATTATCACTATTACCTATTTACAATTTGAGCTTTCTTTTTTAAAACCAGACCAGCATTTTTTGAGCATTCTTTTTAAAAACCATTGCCAGGTACTCGCTTTGTCTGATATCTTAGAATATGTTTTACTTTTATAATGAGGATTTGTACCCATACGTCTGGGTGGTGTCGACAACTTATGAGAGCAGTTGAAAGAATGAAAGCTGTACGAATAGCGGAGGGTTGGATTGTTCGTCTATGCTTCAGCATCACTTAAGGCCGATGCTGATTGCTGTTGCGTCTAACGTGACTGCAGTGGGTAAGAGGGCATTCTCGTCGCGAATTTTACGACTTTTTAATAGCAATTCGGCGTTTACCGATAAAAGATTTCCGCACTAAACCGCAAACTCCGTCCCCTATAAAATGGAGAGAGCAACGGAAGATTTTTTTCCCGTATCAGTGTGCCGTCGTCCATTCAAATATGGTGGAACCTGCTAAAATGTTCACTTTGGTAAAGAGATCATCTGTCTATAGTGACAACTTTCATGCAATTTCGCTTTACTATCATCACACTTTACCCCCTTTGTAAGGTGACCAGTTTTGTTCTTCCCAAGGGTAGTCCCATTAGACAGGTTCCTCTGTACAAATAAAACTGGGAACACTGCTCCAGCCACTGTGGCGATAGCGAGTCAATAAAATGTGCCTCTCCTTCTGTTTAAAAATAAAAGCTGTATATCATTTTTGTAAATAAATTACGTTTAGTCCACAAGGATTCAATAAGTATTGGTGTAAATATTCTTGGTATATGCATATATATATATATATATATATATATATATATATATATATATATATATATATATATATATATAAAGCTCGATTATCCGGCATCCAAGTAACCGGAAAGCTCAAGTAACCGGAAAATTTTTAGCTTCCCTCTATTTCTTTTTTGTGTCTTCTCAAAAGATTGATTAGTACGGTGGCCCCTCCTCTCCAGCTGTCCAAACAGTACGGTGGCAACAGGTGCAAATTTCCAATTACCAGAGAATACTAATATTTCTATAAATTACAATGGTGTGTTTAAAAATACGAAAGAAAAACAGCCTAAATGATTACAAAATACAAAAACACAGCATTTCACTGTTGCGTCTGCAAGCACAGAAGGGACAACAAGGAGATAAAACAGTGATCATACTGTTCATTACTATAGCAATATGTTTACAATACTTTCAAAAAGTTCTTTTATATATTTTTTAATGATTAACTCAGAACTATGATATGTTTCATCTTTCGCGCTAAAATAAACACATAGCAGAAATGCTGATTGTAGATTGTTTAAATGTAGTGATTCGTGACCTACTTTCCGGCTTAAGCATTCCAATGATTTGACTATGTTATCTCTGAACAGAAACTGAAGAGGAAGGAGGGGGGGGGGGCAGGAAATAACACTCTATTTATTATTATTATTTTATCACTCTCTTAGTGTAAAGCTTTTAAGCATTGAAAATCGGCAGGTGTTATTACTTTAATTTATTATTAATCTTCCCAAGGATGCAAAGACATATTATAATAAAAGTCTTGTAACGTCTTTAAACTCTGCAATATAACATGCATTAGCATAAATTCAATTAAAATCTTGTTACAAAACTTCATAAATAAAAATTGAGCAGTATGCACACGCATAATGCCCCTCTCCCCTCCCCCTCTGGTTTTGCCGGCGAATGTTTCTATCTTTTTTTTTTACAAGCTCAACTATCCGGAATTTTCACTTATCCGGCATTCGACGCTTCCCGTGCTTTCCGGATAGTCGAGCTTTTACTGTATATATATATATATATATATATATATATACAGTAACAGTAACATACATATATACAGTAGAAGTAACATACAGTAACATACTGTATGTATATATATATATATATATATATATATATATATATATATATATAACATTACTAATCAGCAGCCCGCTAAAATCCAACATTTCTAGAACTACACAGTTTTAATTCAGTTGGAACAAAGGAATCTGCTTCAAAAGCTGGAATTACTACATGGTCCCTTGCAATTCCTTTGTAATTTTATAGACGGTCCCCGTGTCCAGTCAATCTGGCGTCTTAAAAGCCATAACAAACCTTGAAAAACCGCTGCCCAGATTTTTGGGATCTGCCAATAATTGCAACTTGCATGAATGATGTGACACGACCTCAAAAGTTAATAAAAGGGGCTGATGCAGCCCAGCAGTGACTTTTTCGCGTGACAGCAACTGCCAAGGAAAGATGTATCGAATCACCCAATAAAATAATGTAACCGCAGTTCGACCGAATCTTCCACTGACAGTCATAGCGGCCCAAGGATTTTCACAGCTTGCTCCACGGCTTTGCCGGCCAGCGAAGACCGGCCAGGATCCCACAATAACGGCCCTAAGCTAGAGTCCCGAGCAGCCTCGCTATAATGCCCAAACCCGAGAATGGGTCTCAAACAGCCTCGCGTCCTCCGGCACACGACTACACCTTCCCGTAGCCGTTTAATGCTACACACAAGAATAACATTTCCCTTTACACTTTGGAAGGTGCCTGGTTCAAAACCAGCTCGCGTCCGCCGACCTAACTGTTCGGAGTTTTCCGTGCTTTCCTCCGAAACTTAGAGTAAATAGGGTTAGGCCCCTTAGAAAGACCCCCCACGGAGTGCACCCCACCCATAGGCTTAGATTCCATGTGCAGATAATTGGCCGTAATCCTACAGCACGAAAACCAACCCTTTACACTTTACATCCTTAGGACTGTGAATATATTTCTTGATATATTGGCGTGTTTAAAGATGTTACTCCTATTATCATTATATTATTTTATTATCCAAAAAAATTATTTTAAGTTACCTTAAAAAAAGCTAGTAAAAACAAGCGATACAATTAAATTAGGTTTCATGAAAATCAAAATGTGTCAGTTTTTTTTATTTTTCGCCTTCCCGTTATTCTTTCTTCCAGATTTTCTCAAATGTGAAATGCGTCAGCTTCCATTTTATGAATTTTTCTAGCTAGCCAGCCGAAGCCTGAAAATTTTGCATTCCAAATTTTTCTGCCAGAATAACAGCACTGCAGTAATTGCTTGATTTTATTTTAGTAATACGAACAATTTCCCTTTAACGAATTTTTCAGAATTAGAAATTTGATTTTCGTTCTCCTGAGATTCGTTGTAATTCAGATTTTACTGTGTGTGTATATTTAGTATAGTTGAATTTCTCTCATTTTTTTCAAATTGCCAAATACACTGCTCCTTGTTATTATTCCTATTTACAATTTGATTCCAACAGTTATATTTATAGGCTATATTTAATCAAGTATTTTATTCAACGTGTATCATATAGCTTCTTTTCATAATTATATTTTTTCAAGCTTTATGAAATTAAAAAGTAGTAAAGGGTTCCCAAGTTTCTCGTTTATTTATTTATTTTTTTTTTTAACTTAATGTGTGTGTGTGTGTGTGTGTGTATGAATATCCTTACCCACCAATACAAGCTTTTTTTAAACAATAGTGTTAATTCAAAAATAAATACCCATTTTGTGTATATAACCGGGTATTTACCCTTGAAAATAAATACCCAGGTATTTTACATCACTGCCACATCTCGAAATGCTTTTCTCCTATTGAAATTTCAAAAATTAGAAATATTAGAGCGCTACTGTTAAATAATAACTAATCGTCTTTTGGGGAAAAAATAATAATAAACAAAGAATAAGTCAATAACTTTCAGCCATTCATATTGACTAAAATCTCACTCAAATTTGATGCAAAAAGATGTCCCCTTACACGTAAAAACAGTACTGGGCGGGTATGTATCCGCCTCCATCCGCGCCTTTATTACACACATCGAATAATATAAGAGTCATTGTAACACCCCCCCCCCCTTTTTTTATGAATGCTGCTGGAAACTACACATTTCAAAAATTTTTAGAAAATTTCCAGAAATATTTGAAGCTTCTGGAAATCTTTGAAGTAAGGTCAGATAAATATGAAAATTTTATGGGTTGAATAGTAAAATATTGTATCATTAAATTTTATTTCTGACCAGGGACGTAACCAGGGGGTCTGGACCCCTACCTCTCGGAATTTAGAATTTTATTAACAAAATAATAGTGATGAAGTCTTTTTGGGAAAAACTCTGCCTTTTTCGCTATTTGGACTCCCTTCGAAATTTTTTTCTGTGTGCAGCCCTGTTTCTCTCTACAGTAATAGGTGCTCCAAAATTTACTAAATTGACCGGCCTCGTTTTATGGCCTTTTAAAAAACTACGACGAGTTTTTAATAACCGCACGTTTAAATTTAAAAAACAAAGGAGGGGGGGGGATACATTCTATCAGCCTCCGACCACGCCTCTTTATCATAATATAGTGTGAAAGAGAACCATGAAAAGGATTTTAAAAAATGGATGTTAAAAAATAACACCTTTAATATGTATTTTCGCATATTTAAAATTGAAAATTCGAACACTGTTAGTTTTGAAGAATTATAAAAATATCTCCTTTTTTTTTTTTTTTTTTTTTTTGTTTATGTTGATTGTCGTTCGGAAATTTACTTAATTCACCAGACGATTTTAATTGACGAAATATAAGAATAAAATGTACAACGAATTTTTTATTTTATACCCACATGTTTAATATTAAATTAACAAAAATTATAATTAAAATTGTTTACAAAGTTTATTTCGAATATCTGCTGAAAAAAAATTATATAAAATAAATACAGGTTTTTCAGGATCCTGTGATTTGAAAGAAATCGTTTTTTAGTTGCGGTTTAATAATGACGTTAAAGAAATTAATAAGTCAATAGTTTTCCCGCTGTTCACGTTGAGGGTCTTTAGTAAATTTATTAAAGCCTGCCACCGAGAGACAAGTCAATTTTAAGTCTAAGTACCAGGGGCCGTACCCAGAAAAAAGTTTAGGGGGAGGGGGACCGAACAGTGAAAAAGGCCAAATTTTTCACAAAAAGACTTAATAAATATTATTTTGTTAACAGAATTTTAAATTTCGGTGAGGGGGGACCGGACCCCGCTAAGATTGCTAAGATTAATGTTCGACAAGTAGTAGTGGGCGGGTATGTATTCCGATATAACCACCTCTAAAAACACCATTATATACATTGAATAATTAGTCATGAAAACTAATTTTAAATATAATATTTAAATACTGTTCAAATGAACAGATTAAAAAAATTTTAGCACATTTTCTAGAACATTTTTATATAGGATTAGGTTGGAGAAATCTGAAAAAAATTTTTAGGTGACAATTAGATTATTGTCCCTTTTTTTTTTCTTCCTGTTCACGGTGATTTCTTTTCAGAAAATCACTTTATTCACTAGCCCATTTTAACTGACGGTTTATAAAAAGGAGATGTGCACGGAGATTTTTTACTCTGACCGATTCGTTTAAATTAAAAAGATAAACTTGCAGTGGGCGAGAATATATTCTGATATACCCACCTCTGACCACGCCTCTTTATCAATATTGTGTATGAACCATAAATACTTTTATATAATAAAATTAAATAAAAATTTCTAAAAACAGCACTTTTAGCATTTCTAGTGTTTTCATTGAAACTTGAAAATTCAGAAACTATTGGCTTGGCAGAATTATGGAAACGTTAAGAAAATGGAATGCTATTTTACTCTGGGTTTTCATTTCTGAGGGTTTAAATTTCGCTGAAGCCTAAAGCCTGCCTGTGCAGTCTCTAAATATCTCTATTTAAGATGCAGTAGGCGGGAATAGATTCTGTATCCTCTGATAACGTCTCATTTATTGAAAGTATGACGAAAATTTTAAACTGATTTCATTTTAAATAATTTAAACAAAAATTATGCTGCCAAAGAAAGCAGCTTCGACATTCCTATTGCGTTTTCATCTAAAATTGAAAATTTAATACAGTTAGCTTTTCAGTATTATGAAAACGTTAAGAAAATGGGATGTTATTCTGCCTTTAATTTTTCACGTCTGAGGATCGTTTACAAATTCACTAAAATCTAAAACCTGCTTATACAATCTACAAATGTTTAAATTTAAGAAGACGGAGTAGGCGGGAATAAGGCCAATTTCAGGCAAAACTCCCTTTTCCCCTGTAGGCGAATTTTCCGCCAAAGAGTCCCTGTTTTTCCCCTGACATTGGCATCACTGCACAAATTCATCAGCATCATCTTTGCAAATATTAAAACCTTTATTTTCAAGAGCATTCCTTCATTATTTAAAATTACATTGGTAGATTCAAAGCACGTACAATTTTTGACAATATGTCAAAAGTTGATCTACGAGAGATCATATCTAATCATGACTCAATATTTCACTCCTCTTAGGGAGCAAAACTTTCTTGATCTTAGTACAACTCACGAATAAGGGTTCAGTAGTAACTTTTCGTTTTTTAGTTTGAATAATTTGCTTTATGAATCTTCTGGTATTTGTATTTTTAAGAAGACTCTCTATTAGGATTTCCTATATTATGATTCAGGTTTCTGTTCATATATACTTTAAGAGAAAATCAAAAGGGGGAATTACTTTCTCAGCAGGCTCCCGCCTCCACTAGACAGTTTCTGTATTTTGCAATTCCTCATGTAGTTCATGCAATTGTTTTTCAATACTTCTTAATTCATTATTACACTAGCCCAGTACAACAAACAACAAGAAAGAGAATTGATTTCACGCCAATAACACTGTAATTTTCTATATATTTTAAGCCAGGGATTCGTGTCCAGGCGGAGTATAAGCCGCAGATACGCTGTTCTAAGAGCTCCGTAGCAGGTTTCGGCGATGGGGGCGGGTGCGGAAGGCTGCCGGGGCTATGGGGGTGGCCGCCGGTAGAGTTTTGCTGCTCTGTTCTTGGGACCGGGACTTGTTACGTCCCAGTCACACTGTAGATGTTTTCTACGATTTATCTTCACGCTGTAGTCTTACTACAATTGATGTCATGCTGTTGATGAAGCTTCGCACTTTTTCAAGTCGTCCCATCTGACTTTTACTGAAAGACGTCTTGTTTTGAATCACCGGCCCAAGATCTGACTGGAGAGAAGACTTCGATGTCCTGGACCCAACTTCAAGACGGCTGTCGGTCGGTTTGCGAGTGGCAGCCGACCAGCGGTGAGATGGTTCTTCAGATGTTGCTGTGTTTCCGCTAAAAAAGAGCCACAGACTGAGGGCGCAATGACATGGCAGGGCATATCGACGGACGGCGGATCATCTCTTTACGGATGTGGCACCCTTCCAGGGCGACGTTGGGCACCTGCCGCAGATCGTTCACCAGTTTCGTCCCGGAAGTTCGTCTCTTCTCGCCATGCACATTAGAGATGAGTTCGGGCTCATTTTTTGAAGCCCGCCCGAGCCCGAAATTTCAGCTAAAGACAAATAAAATTAACTACTTCATTAAGAGGATACAATAAATTTTGGAGCTTCACACACCTTCTAGTCCCCCGTGCCGCTATTTTTTGAAATAAGTACGTCTATTTATCCCATGAATCACTTTTAAAAATCTGTTTCAAGGAATATGTTCAACAAAGAAGAAATTTTTCACGAGCCCGAGCTCGCCCGAGCCCGAACGCAATCGTGAATTACAGAGCCCGAGCCCGAGTCGGGCCCGGGCTCGGTCTCGGGCTTTCGGGCTCGGCTGAGCCCGTCTCATCTCTAATGCACATCTACTGTTGAATGGACCTTTTTTCTTTATTTTTGGTAGAGATTTCGTCACCATTTCTCTGTTTTCGCTCTGCCTTTTGGCTTCCAATTTCACACTGCCTTTCATGGCAATATCTCACTCTGCCTCTTTTGGCTTTATTTTTCATCCTGCCTTACGGCATTTCAAGACTTGCTTTTCATGTCATTCGGACTTTGTTGTTTTTTCGTTAACATTACTTCTCTTGGTTTCGGCCGAGCAACCCGCTGGAAGACCGCCTCTCGTGGGCGGGGCGAAAGCGGGTCGGTCTCCAATCCCACACTACGCCCTCTACTTGCTGTTTATCGGCACGCCCTTCTCTCTTCACTTTATCTTAAGAAACGTAAATTACTTACCGTAAGTTACTTACCGTAAATACCATTCTTCGGCCCGGCATATTCGAGCTGAATTTGATTTACGCCCCAGTCATCTTTTGGGGAATTTAGTACATAATATCCAAAACACACTTTAATTACACTCTGGAGGTAAGCATTTATGCAGGTACTCCCGTAAACTCCTACTTCAGTTCAGTTCAGTTTTAAGCCAAACTCGCTGGGAAAAGAGAGATTTTTCTTTGTTTTGCAGTACCCTTTAACTTAAAAAGAAATGCATAAATCTGACTAGTTGAGTGAAATGAGAGATTTATTAATTTATTAACAATTTTATAAGAAATTAAAAAAAAAATTTATTTGCGTTACTTTCATTTCCAGTATTAATGTACATGAAGTAAAAAAGAAAAGAAACGAAAGCGTTAAATGCTATGTAATAGATCGGGAGAATGATTTTTTCTTCACTGACCACAGTTCTGTTATTATTTGTATTAGGAAAGAGACTGGTTGATCTGTAAGAGGAAATCGCCCATCATTGAAATGATTATTCAATACTTCCCTTTTTGTAACTGCCTTATTCATTCTTATTACACACTTTTCTGTGGAAGTGTTCGTGCTGACTTCATATATTGAGTGTATGGAGGATTTTTAATATTCACTATTTGGGATCCTTTGTTCAATTTTGACAGTCTTTCTGATTAACATCTAAAAATGAAAACACTTATTCATTTAAAACGGGGTCGTAAATCCGAGCCTCACAAATAACTTTATTCTTGAATACAGAAAACAAACTCGGTGATTTAAACCGAAATTAATTTACACACCATTGATAACTTTGTAGTACATTTGAAATGTAATGCAGTTATTCTAAATAAATTGAGAATAATTAGAATTATAACTCTGATGTTAAATAATTATTTATCAGTTGCTGAAAATAACTCTTTCACTATTTTAAAATGATCTTTGGAAAATTATATGTTGATGAACTATTAGTTCTGATAAATTAGAGAAGAATGGAAACGTTATAGAAATGGAAATTAAATTATGTCACTAGCTCGTAAATAGAACTGCCACTGAAAGTCCTGACGAGACGATTTAAATTAATGGTGCTTGAGCGGAAACATAACCCATTTGCATTACGTAAAATTAAATATTTTATCTTCAATTAAAAAAGCTCTAACAAGTAGGAATGTATTCTCATAAACTCACCACTAAAATAGCCTCTTAAGAAACAGTGCTGGGAATCTGTCAATGTAATTTTAAATAATGAAGGAGTGCTCCTGAAAATAAAGGTTTTAATATTTACAAAGATAATATTTGTTGCAAAATTAAAATTACAAGTACGATTAGTTTTGGAGTATTCAGGGAACGTTTCGTATGTTTTATAAATAAGTTCTGTCATCACGTTTAGCAGCAAATTCACGGCCGTTTGAAACTATAGGACCTTTTCATTTTAATACTGTTCTGCATTGAAATATACAGCAAATTATTTTATCAAAATATACACATTTTGACACAAATTTTAAAAAATGAAGTGGGCGGAAATGCGTTCTAACAACCCCTCCCTTTGGTAACGCCCCTAGTGAAACTTTGGGTTGCCAGAAACACAGCAACTAATATTAAATAATGAATGAAGGCTACTGATGAATTATTTTAAAAGTAATTTTTATTGGAAAATTAAATTCTATGTATACTTGTGTTGTGTGTACATTTAAGGAACATAATTTCATAAAATCACGAGAAATAAAATAATTCATTTTCTTAAATTCACTTCAAGGTTAATTATCAAGATTTCAAAAAGTAATCAAACAGAAAAAGCTATTAATTTATAGCTTATACAAAATTGTATTCTTAGAATTAAATATAACATATATAAAATTGTTAATCCGCGTAAAAAAGGGTGCTTCATATGTGTAACATTATAATTTTAAGAATTGAAAGTGAATTAAGTTTACTGAAATGTTTCATTTATTTCGGCCAATCCCATTATGTGAAACATTAAATCATGTTAATAGGGATAAATATAGGGCTCAAGTCCTTTGAGTAAATTTAAACTCAAATATAATATTTAAAATACATAATGACTTTCAGATAGAAGTGAAGAGGTTTGAATTTCTGAAAGCTCGAACTTGATTCTCGCAGAGAAAAATAAGTACATCTTGTACAGTTATAATAACCTCTACTGCAGCTTTTCTTAAAATCCCATCTATTCTTAAATCCTGGACTTGAGTTTTTTCTAAGATTTTACCAATAAGACTAAACACAAAGTCTCTGAGAGAGAGAAATGTAAGTAATATTACTACCATACATATTTTAAAAAGTGGATCAAATGTTTTAATGAAAAGAGGAGTAAGGTTTACCTGAAAAAGTATTGAATTATTTAATATCTACTACGAATACATTAATTTATGTTACTGCTCATACAAATAGCCTTTATTTGTACATGTCATATTTGGAGCCAACCAATGAAATTAGTCCATCCCTCCAGAGCAGAACTTGGGGTTGCAATCTGGCTTCGGCTGAGAAGATTCAGTATCTTATCATTGGCATGGCATTTCATTATGACGGTAATATTGTTGACAGTTAAACTGTGCCGGAAAAAAATATTGCACATTTTCATGGATATACGGGTATGAATAATCATCATTATTAGTTCAGAGTGCTGGGAAGTTTTCTGGCGTAAACAGGCTAACCAGCGGTCAAGAAAAACTGAAAAACCTGGAATTATAAGGAATTTTTACATTCAGATAAATAGTCAGTTAAACTTACAAATTTTAGCTATAACCTCGGAAAATCTTGAAGCGTGACGCAGAAAATTATCTGAAGTTCCCATTTATAAATTAATTTCACATTTTCATAAGTCTCGAAAAAAATAAAAATGACTTGATATGGTTGCGCAAAATAACGGATATAGCAATAGTTTTTTGAGGAGGGTCTGGTTAAAAAAAAAAAAAAAAAAGAAAGAGGGAGAGAGACGCAAAAATTATTCAACTTGAGCAAAATGTAGAATAAAGCACTCTGTTACCCTAAAGCACGTTTTTATTTTAACTTTTTCAACTAGGCCCTCTAAAAATTATCCATCCGCCACGCGAGTTTTGCGCATCTATCTCAAGTCATATTCAGAGCATTTCCAAAACCCTATATATGCGGAAAATCCTTTCAGTATTCTAAAGTAATCGCAGCATGATCATTATGCAGACTCGCATTTTCATGTAAACATGCTGTAGATTTTTTAAGCACAATTTAGCTGACAATATCATTTCGGCCCATTGAAAGTCAACGTGTTTTTTTTTTTTTTTTCAAGACTACTGCTGTAATTACATGTGTACATATTTATCTATGCACAGAGATAATTAATATTTTATCATGCTACTAACAAGTTCCCGTTGTTACTTACTTCAATACTGGTATGGCCAAAATTAGAAAACAATTTAATTTGTTGTTTGTTTATAACTGTTAATGGCATTTCGATATACTGTGGCCCCTCCTCTACATACACCCACAATGCAAAACAATCCAAACGTTCTTTTTTGTAGGAAAAGTTTAGTTTGTTAGTAAAGCCTGTCAAAATGTTATTTTTGAGAAAATCTATTAATTGCAATGCATAATATAGTTTTACTGCTTCCCATTTCGCATTGCAGAACAGAGGGCGTTATCAAAGGCGGCAATATCAGAATGTATTCCCGTCCACTGCAAACGTCTCTACATTCAGCATTAACAACTCTAAGAGCTGGATCTAGTGTTGGGTAACTCGCGCCAGAAAAATGAATAGTGAGGGAGGCACTTCAATCAGTTTTGAATAGGTTCAAAGAGGGACTTCAAATGAAGAGGCAACTTCAAATAACGAGCATACTCACTCGTTCGAAGTGGGGCTTCGAACGAGTTTGTAATGGCCGAATCGTTGACTGGAAGAGCGGTGGATGGCAGAGGGAGGGATAAATCTTTTCGGGGAGTTTGTTTAGTTTGTTTGTTAGCGATGTTTTGAGACCTTTAGCCAAGACTGGAGCTGTCGTCCCGAATGATGGGGAGTTTGTTTATTGGGGAATTAAGGAATTGTTGAATGTTGTTGGTGTTGCATTCTTCAACAGATTAATAGCCATGGCATCAGGATGGCTTTTCGGGATGGGGATTGATGAGTGAAAATAAATATATTCAGAATGTGCTGCATCACGCATTAAACATTAGAAAAATTTGATGAACGTTGTGTAAAAAAAAAAAAAAAAAAAAACTGTAAGTAATAGTTGGACGCGGAAATGTAGACATTTGTTAGGGGGGGGGGGAAATGACGCTTGTGCAGGCCATTTATTAAACTGTTTTTATTTTTAAAAAAAAGGCTTCAAATATACCTATGCACATGTACACAAAAGAAATAAAATTCAAAATAGCAAGAATATCATTAACAAGAAAGATCCATTATACTAAGCATATTGATCATGAAACCCTTCCAATACAATATTTTTGCATTTAAATCTGACGAAATTTTAGTTTAGTGGCTAAGGCGAAGTTGCAGGAAGATTATCGGCCGTGGAGGACGCTTTGGGCGGAGGACTTTTTTAAGGGTTTCTAAGGCGTATTCAAGTTACATCTGGAGAAAACCGACCGAAATTCCGTTTGATTGGCCAGACAGTGGTGGCGCCAGTTCGATTGGGGGGTTCACCACCACTGACGGACTAAAGGGGGCGACAAAGGGGAAGAACAGACGTGTTTATATTGGATTTAATGTCTTTTAAAAGAGCGGTAGAAGGGAGTCACTATTGAGAAATGCTTCTGACGAAAGAAATGGCCTTCGAGATAAGAGAAGCACTGACTTTGACTTTAGCTCGTCACAGTAATTTTCTACAATGGAAATGTTCTGTATTTTTATTACCTCGACAACGAAAATTTGAGTGGGTTCCGAACGTACACGCCACACCTCTCCCCCAATCTTTCATAACCATACCACCTTATTTCTTTGATTGGTATGCAAACTTATCGCTTTCATTTCACGTGTGTTTTACAAATAAAAGTACAGCAATACCCCGGACTTACGCGATAGGTGGGACTGAGCAATAACCGCGTAAGTCGGGTTATAATTTTGCTTATAAATATGCAATTACAAATTATTTTTAATTGGGGCAGGAGAATAAAATGCTTAGGAAACGAGACTTAGGAAAACAATGATTTAGGAAAAAAAGTTTAATAAAATCTTAGAAATAACACATATGTATGACGTTATATTATTAAAATCGTAAACCGAAGCTATTTTCGAAATGAACAAAAGTCGAATCAATAAGATTTGATAATCCGCTAACTCCTCGCCTAAATTTAATACATTTAGAATGAAACCTGGTCTAAAATTTAGATTGTTACATCTTAAAAATTCGCACGACGAATTAATCAGAAGTTCCCTAGTCACAACTTCCCGGACAGGCAGCACGCCCCCCCCCCCCCACCTCGAAAACAATATTAGCTATTTTACGTGCACCAGCTTCCTTGATATTCACTGAATTACAGCAGTCCAGTTAAGATAAGTTGCCACCCTCCCAAGCACTGAAGCTGGTTGGCGCTGCTTCATTTTTCTTATGGGAACCGAGCTTCAACCGACTTGCACACTGGGAAACTTTTCATTTTTTTCATACATCTGTCAAATGGGTTGATTTTCTTTCTGACACATCACACATCCCTAGCCCGATTTTTAAGAAACGTATGGAATTTTCAGTTATTCGTGTTTGAATAACAGAAAATCGAGCATTGTTTCCATATCGATTCTGGAGTTCAAACTGTTCATATATTTCCGCTTATATTCTCATGACCATTTTCATTATTAAATGTACGAAATTCTCATTTATCCTTACTCATATAAATGAAGATCGATTTATGTATTCCTTATGAATAAATGACTTTCGCAGGATATGAAGCAATTTGGTTGTGATTTCGAGACAAGTGTAAAAGTTTGTCATGAATGTGAGTAAAACAAACTGCCATGAGTATTATGAGTAAAACAAACTGCCATGAAAATCCAGTCCCGGATTTGCCAATAGGCAAGATAATTGTCTAGATTGCTAAATTTTGAAAGGCGGTTTATCTGGGGTTTTCTCTCGTTTTTTTCTTTCTATCCTTTTTAAGCAATTTCTTGTCTTTTAGATAGAAATATGCTTATACGATCCGATCAAAAGAAGCTCTTCTGCCTTGTGCCTTCAACATAGAATCATAAATTTCACAGCACGCCCAACACCATGGGCGCCGCCAGAATATTTCCATAGAAATAATACAGTATGTAATGTATGTATAACAGTACATAGTATTTCTATGGTAACCAAGGGTGGGGGGGATAGAGGGGTCATAACCATAGAGAAGGAATATAGGTGGAGGAAGCCTCCTATTGTATTTTCCCGGGAAAGTTGAAGCTAAGATAACAGCGGCGTAGAAGAAGAATAAGCGGATTTGGCTGCTTATCGCCCATTGGTTCGCAAATTCGAGCATTTTATTTTTCTAGAAAGGGAACGGGGGAAATGGTTTTTGCAGCACTATTTATTTTCTCCCTCTCCAGTTATTTTGTAATTCTTTAGTCTGTAATTTTGCTTTGCGGAATTACTTTGAAGTTTTGGCTTTTGAAAGATTTTATTTTGTTGTATTTTTCATATTATTTTGATTTTGTTGCAATACATTGTATTAAAATCTGGTAATGTACATTATCAAATTAGTTAGGGGGCGATTCTGGTCAAATGCTGCAAATTCTCGTCCCTAGGATAGGGACGTAGAAGAGAAATGAGTATGGAGATTCCGACCGCAACACGTACGGGAGGACGGACGGAAGGAGGGACAGATTTCCTACTGGTGGGCGTTTTCCGTTTTCCAGATCTCCCTTCGGGTCGCGTATAGACAGCTGTCACGGAGTATGGATTCATTTATCACTAAAGGACTAGAAAAGCGCTCTTCGCCGCAAAAAGTGCATGGGATTAGAGGGATGAAGAAAGAAATATACATGTATTTTAGACATTTGCGGTTTTATACTTTTTCGATCAAATTAATTGTAGTAGCATGATTATTATTTTTTTTTCTATAGTGATACACTGTGACACATTTCAGATCTTGAGATAAGACTCAATATCTTTCATAGATTTTTCAGGAAAGGTAAAAATTTGACTGTTTTTTTTTTTTTTTTTTAATGGAGCATTTCCCTATGCGCAGGAAAAATCAAATTTAAAATGCATGTATAAGTATACTTATAGTTAAATATACTTAAAATTGCAAATGAAGTGAAATATATTTTTTACAGAATGAAGGATTTCTTTTAAAAATAAGTACATATCTAGTATTTTTTTTTTTGTTTGGTTTCAAATTGTAATTTAAAAGATCATGATTACATATGTATATTAATACATACGATTGTAAACATTTTAAACGTTTTTCTCGTCCAGGTTTAATATGAATCCATTTATATTAACACCAGTTAAACTTGGAAAGTTTCATTAAAATAAGACACATACAGAGAAATTTGGTTGTTACAGACAGTTGATGAAAAATTATTTTTGAGTAAGCACGGTTTAAAGTTACCTTACTGTTTTTAGCATAAGTTTCAGTAACCTAAGTTTAGTTTGTACTTTTTATCTTTTTTTTAAAATAAGAACTCATTTATTTATAACTTAGTTTTTCAGGATTGTATTTGTAAGGCGCGCTAACTTGAGCAGATTAATTTATCTTACAAATCTGCCTTTTTTAAACATAATTAAGCCATAATTTTTAAAAT
Source organism: Cheiracanthium punctorium (assembly GCA_038373885.1). Classification (NCBI taxonomy): domain Eukaryota; kingdom Metazoa; phylum Arthropoda; class Arachnida; order Araneae; family Cheiracanthiidae; genus Cheiracanthium; species Cheiracanthium punctorium. The sequence goes on from JAWZYV010019467.1 coordinate 16,186, forward strand.
TTTAATTTTGAAATATTCCACTTTCTTGTTTACGACGCTTTTTAATTTTTAAAATTTTCATTAAATAAATTGCACATACTATATGATTGTAAAACTTATTTTATTTCATTACTAGCTGAAGTACCCGTCCTTGACGGCAAATTTCCAAAATTTCCAAATGCAAATTTCCAAAAAGTAAGAACTTTCGTCAGCATTGTAGGAGTACACAGAATGGATGTAGTATGTTGCCAAAGTAAACAAAGCGAAGTTATAATTTTTATGTATGTACATTCATAATCACTTTTAAATATTTTACTGTAAAAAATAATGTACAATTGTTTTCAAATGCAGGATCATTTTGCCCGTGGGTGCGCGTAAATTGATCTTTACATTCCTTTCCAAAATTCTGCCCCCCCCCCCCTTATTCGGTTGGAGTTTAAAATATTATTAAAGAATGTTTGTCATGCAAAATGCAAATCTACAGCAGTATGTGTATGTAAACCCTTGCTTGAACTTGAAGGTCTCCTTTTTAACAACTCGAAAACATATTGTACGGCAATCACATTGTGTTGAAGTGCAACTGTTTATGTCGGCATCCTATGCTGGCATTCAGCATCGCAGGGTGCAACGATACACTAGTGTACTGGTAATTCTTACCATACTACTTTAATGATTTTTATACACAATAGGCTTTTATAAGCTCGTCTTTGCACGTTCGTGTGTGCCTGCTTCATATTACCCTTCACTTAGGCTGTCATATGACTAATGATCTCTTTCAAGTACTTGTTAAACATCTTTGCCGCTTCGTGTGTTAGTTGTTTGACAAACGACTACGACTCTTTTGTACACAGCACGTTTATACCATAGGTCTTCTGTTCTATGGTTTGCACTAAAATGGTACTTTTTTTTGTGAATACATGGGATGCACTTAATAGAGTATAGTGGATTTTTCTGTTTGGCTTGTCTACTTAAAAGTAATTGAAAGAATATTCACAAAAGCAGCGGTAGAGTTGAAAGGAGTAACTTATCTGATTCTTTCGATTTATTCTGATCGTTCGGCGTTCTTGAAATAAATATTTTTCAGGCATTGCTATATTACAAAACAGCTTTAAGCACATGCACATGAAGACTTTTCTTTCAAATCTACGACTTCACTGTTTTGCAGTTTTTAATTTCTAGCTATTTCACTCGCGGAACTTAAATCTCTGAAGAATGTCGTTGGCAGGTATGATCCTCACCGTACAAGAAATTGCTAACAAAGTGTGTTCTACATAAATTTATTAGTAAAAACAAAAGTTTTGAAGAAAAAATATCATTTTAATTTTATAATTCTGTAATCGACTATAAATTACGTCGATAATGAATCAGTTTATAGAAACTACGACATAAATTTTTCAATGATTAATATTTTAAAGACCTGTCATCTGATAAAAGACCTTGCATCACAATTTTTCATAGGACCACTCAAAATGTAGCAAAGAAATATAATAAGAATGTCCTAGGAAAAGGGAGCAGAAACGTTTTTCCATCTACATGGTAGATTTTGGATTGTGTGTGATTAGGGCGAACCTGCGCGAAGGGTATCTGCCTAAGATGGAGGATGCCTTGGTAGAAGGACTTTCTAAGGCGTTCTAACGCGTATTCACATTACATTTGGAGAAAACCTACCTAAACTCCAGACCGTTTGATTGACGACCGCGCGATGGGACCCGAACCCAGGACCTTCACACTTCGGTCGTTTACCATTTCAGTGATATAACCACTGTGCCATGGTGACGCTCGTATATGGTACTGTGGGAAATTCATAATTTATTTTTTTTAATTATGTATATTTTTTAATGCCATCAATTTTTAAAATTTTGGTACAGAAAAAATAAATGTCCGTTTCCATTTCTGTGATTTTATCACTGCCCTACTGGCAATCCTAAGAAAAATTACCTTTTAAGTTTAAAAATTTGTAAATTTTGATATCAATTTAAAATACGAGAGAGATAGACTAATTTTATGAAAAATAATAGTAATAATAATAATTGTTATGTTTCATAGCGATAGCATTAACATCTTCACTCGTGTAATAATCGCATTGTTTTGCCAGTTTTTCATGGTGAAAGTCTAGGTGCGACTATTATGAGGGGAAAATCTAGTACATAATATTGGAACTCTAAAGCTATTTTTTCTGCTTCAAAATGGGGGTGCGACAATTATGTGAGGGCGACTACGGTATAGCCATACATTTTTTTAGCTAAACAGCACAGTGTCGTCAGGCCATTATTCAGAGCAAACTTAACGTTGGTGCTTGTCAAAAGTAGCGATTTTTGGTGAACGCGCCGAAACTAATACAGCTGATTTTAAAGATAAGATAAGCACATGTTGGATGGGGAGTGCCTGGGGAAAATTAACCCCACAACTCCCATTCAATAACCGATGAAAAAATTTTAAATTGAGAAATAAAGCTTTTAAAAATTTGAATTAAGTTAATGAAAAAAGTAAAATGTTGAAAAAATTAAGTGGGGGGGAAAAAACTTTAACAGTCCAGGTCCGGGTTCGAACCCGGCCACCACAGGCCCGAAGCGCAACGCGCTACCGACCAGACTGGCGGTGCTTAAACAGCTAAGTGTCAACAATGGTTCAGTCACTGCGAGCAGTGCTGTTCCCGTTGTTGACAAAACTTAGAAAAAATAGCAATTTTTCCTGTGGGGAGTTAATTTGTCTTAATTGATTTAAAATTTCTTTTAGTTTACTGACAAGCTCTACTCGCTTATTTTCAGTCGGAACATATAAAAGGAAATAACTTTCTTAGTGGAACAAAGTGAAGATCTCACTATAAATATAATGAGCAGATGTTCTTTATTTTCGAGGACGCCTTGACTACTGAAAGCAAATATTTAAATACCAAGAACACTATGAATAGTAATTGTTCCTTCAATGAAAACAAAACAGTTTCGTCTATAAAAAAAACTTTAAAATAGAATACTGTATTGCACTAGTTTCTGCTTTTATTTGACTTTTAAAAATTAACTAGCATCCTCAAAATAGAAATTTTGGTGACGTTACTATAAATAAATACTATGATATAAACATTAGGGTGATAAATACAAAAATATTCTGCAGCATTTTATTTGAAAAATATGTAGTGAAATTTACGATCGAAAATTAAAAAATATGATTGAAATATTTATTATCCTACATAAATATTATCATCGAGCTACGCCATTTCACTTTGCATCTTACCTAAATAATCTTTTTTTTTTTTTTTTTTTTTTTTTTTCTTTCCTCCTTCTCAACTGGCTCTGCGAACTCAAACGCACGTAATCGCCATCAATCATACCAGCAAGGTTGAAAGCCTTGAAAGCTATTTGCTGAACAAGCTGTCACTCAAACTACGCAAAGAGGCTTTACCGCCAATTAACCCAGTCCTCAACTCGAGGGTGGGGATTACGAATCACATGACCTGGTGGTCGACGCAAAGCATGGCGATTTCCTATCTAGTCCTTAAAAGATCTATGCATGTAGAGGGGGGGGTGAGCGACAGTGAAGGGGAAACAGCCAAGGAGCTATTCTGGTCAAACAACTATCTCACTTTGCAACTGCTGACGTCACCGTGTGACCGGAAGTAAGGAATCTATGAATGCCGACTGCAGGAATCGCCTTTTATAGATAACCATACAGCATTAAACAATCAAAACTCGCGGGATATTTTCTGAGAAAGAGCGCTTTTTCGCGGTTTCGCTTCAAGCCGCAAATATTTTGTTTACAATATTTTTTAGTGCAAATTTTTTTATCTATAAGACACTGAAAAAAACATCTTCCTTTTTTTTTTACTTTGTGCAAGATTGCTCATTTGGGGTCATTTGGTGAATTTTATGAACCCTTTTCAGTAATAAGCGAATACAATGAAAACCTTTAAAATTTAACACGGAAAGGTAATGCTTGCATAAAATGGATACAGATAACAGAAAGGAGGGTTGGGTGATTTTCAAAATGTATCTATAAAAATGCGAAAATTTGAAATTGTTTATAAAATTATTGGCAGATATTTCAAACAGCTCTAGCATCTGTTAAAGTAAATAAATAAAATGAAGTGAAATAGAAAGAAATAAAGAGGCTTTGGGGAACCGCGAATATTTTAAACAAAATAGTTTTACTCACATCTCGTAACGCTTTTCTGCTATTGAAATTTCAGCAATTAGAAATATTAAAGCGCTACTGTTAAATAATAACTAATCGTCTTTCGGGGTAAAAATAATAATAAAAAACAAAGGACATAAGTCAGTAACTTTCAGCCATTCATATTGGACTTTAACCTACCTCAAATTTGCTGCCAAAGGATGTCTCATTACACGTTAAAAGCAGTAGAGGGCGGATATGTATCCGCCTCCATCAACGCCTTTATTATACACATCGAATAACATAAGAGTCATTATACACCTTTTTCTTTTTTAATAAAAATGAATGCTGCTGGAAACTACATATTTCAAAAAATTTCAGAAAATTTTCAGAAATATTTGAAGTAAGGTCAGATAACAATGATAATTTTTTTGGGTTGACTAATAAAATATTGTATCATTAAATTTTTATTTTTGACCAGGGACGTAACCAAGTGTCTGGACCCCCTTCCTCCCGATATTTAGAATTTTATTTACAAAATAATAATGATGAGGTCTTTTGGGGGAAAATTCTGCCTTTTTCGCTATTTGGACCCCTTCCGAAATGTTTTTCTGGATACAGCCCTGTTTCTGTCTACAGTAATAGGTGTTTCCAAATTCATTAAATTGGCCAGCCTCGTTTTATGGGCTTTAAAAAAAATACAACGAGTTTTTAATAACCGCACGTTTAAAATTAAAAAATAAAGGGAGGGAGACCTCTATCAGCCTCCAACCACGCCTCGTTCTCATAATATAGTGTCAAAGAGAACCAGTAAAGGGGATTTTAAAAATATCACCTTTAATTTCTCCTGTATTTTCTCATTTAAAATTAAAAATTCGAACACTGCTTGTTTTGAAGAATTATGAAAACATCTCTTTCTTTATTTTTGTTCAAGCTGATCGTCGTTCGGAAATTTACTTAATTCACCAGTCGATTAAAATTGACGAATTATACGAATAAGATATACATCGAGTTTCGGGATCCGCTGATTTGAAACAAATCGTTCTTGCTCTCTTCATACAACTCCTTTCTGATATTCAAATATTAAAATGTTGCTGTTTAATAATGAAGTTAAAGAAATTAGTAAGTCAACAAATTTCGCGCTGTTCACCTTGAGGGTCTTTAGCAAATTTATTAAAGCCTCCTACCGAGACACAAGTCAATTTTAATTCTAAGTACTATAATATAAGAAAATATTGATACTAGTCTACACTAAAGATTAATGTTCGACAAGTAGTAGTGGCCGGGTATGTATTCTGATATAACCGCTTCTAAAAACACCTTTATATACGTTGAATATAAAATTAGCCATGAAAACTAATTTCATATATAAGATATAAATGCTGTTCAAAATAGCTCATTTAAAAAACTTTAACACATTTTCTAGAACATTTTGGTTGGATAAATGTAAAAAAATTATGTAGGTGACAATTAGATTGTTGTCACCTTTTTATTTATTTATTTTTTTCCTGTTCACGGTCATTTCTGTAAAGAAAATCACTTTATTCATTAGCCTATTTTAACTGATGGTTTATAAAAAGGAAATGTGCACGAAGACCTTTTTACTCAGTACCCACTCGTTTTAATTAAAAAGATAAAGTTGCAGTGGGCGAGAATACATTCTGATATATCCACCTCTGACCACGCCTCTTTATCAATATTGTGTACGAACCATAAAGACTCATTTTAAATTATTTTTAAAAACATTATACTGCCAAAAAAAAAAAAAAAACCCTTCGACATTCCTAAAGTGTTTTCATCTAAAATTGACAATTCAGTACTGTTAGTTTTTGAGAATTATGAATACGTTATGAAAATGGAATGTTATTCTGACTTTAATTTTTTTACGTCTGAGGATCGTTTTCAAATTCACTAAAATCTAAAGCCTGCCTGTTCAATCTACAAATGTTTAAATTTAAGAAGATGGAGTAGGCCTGGATACATTCTATATCCGCCTCTGTTTTGAAAGTGTGGTGGAAATGTTAAACGCATTTCAAATATTGAATAAATACTTAAATTAATAAGCACTCTAAAATTTTAATTTATATCATAAAAAATAAGTATATGTTTATTTCACTAATATTTAAAAAGTACAGTTGTTTAATTTTGTTGCAGAGTACATCATCTCCTACCCCCTCTGCCATTGGATTGGATTATCCATCTAGCTATCAACCAATAGATAGAATACGTGTATTCTTGGAAATATTCTTTTCCTCTATTTGTCACACATTTTTCAAAAAATTTCCCTCTAAAGGAGAAAGTGTCCTCAATCTGACAAAACCTAAAGAGTCCCTAAAATATTTCCAATATCAGGGAAAACTCCCTTTTCCCCTGTAGGGTAATTTTCCGCCAAACACTCATTGTTTTTCCCCTGACAACATTAGTGAGCGATCTTGTCTAAATTTTCAATATTTCACTCCTGTTAGAGAGCAAAATTTTCTAGATATACAACGTGATACCTCGAAGAGTCGCAACTTAGATTGTTTTCTTTTTTTGATTTTTAACAATTTGCTTTTTGAATATTCTGGTGCTTTGATTATTAAGATAAGGCTCTGTATTAGGATTTTCTGCATTGTGATTCGGGATGTCTATTCATGTATACTTTAAGGGGAAATTATTTTCTCAGACGGTTCCCACCTCCACTACTCAGTTTCTCTATTTTGCAATTCCTCATGTAGGTCATGCAATTGTTTTTCAATGCTTCGTAACTCATTGTGCACTAGTCCAGTACAGCAAACAATTAGAAAGACAATTGATTTCGCGCCAATAACACTGAAATTTTCTGTATATTTTATGTCAAACTGGGTGGGAAAAGAGAGGTTGTTCTTTGTATTGACGTACCCTTTCCCTTAAAAAGAAATGCAAAAATCTGAATAGTGGACTGAAATGAGATTTTTATTAATTTATTAAGAGTTTGATAAGAAATTTTTAAAAAATTCTTTGCGTTACTTTCACTTCCAATATTAATGTACATGAGGTAAAAAAAAAAAAAAAAAAAAAAAAAAAGGAAAAGAAAACGTTAAATGCAATGTAATCGATCAGGAGAATGATTTTTTCTTCACTGACCACAGTTCTGTTATTATTTGGATTAGGAGAGAGACTGGTTGATATGTAAGAGGAAATCGTCCATCATCGAAATGATTATTCAATCATGACAATTAGATTGTTGTCACCTTTTTTTTTTTTTTTTCACCTATTTATTGTTGTCACCTTTTAATTTATTTTCTCCATCATCGAAATGATTATTCAATCATGACAATTAGATTGTTGTCACCTTTTTATTTATTTATTTTTTCCTGTTCACGGTCATTTCTGTAAAGAAAATCACTTTATTCATTAGCCTATTTTAACTGTCTTTTTGTAACTGTCTTATTCATTCTTATTACTCGCTTTTCTGTGGAAGTGTTCGTGTTGGCTTCATATATTGAGGGTATGGAGGAGTTTTAAGATGAACTATTTGGGGTCCTTTATTGAATTTTTTCAGTCTTTCTCATTCACATCTAAAAATAATGAAAACACTAATTCATTTAAAACGGGGTCGTAAATCCGAGCCTCACAAAGGACTTTATTCTTGAATACAGAAAACAAACTCGAACCTGGTGATTTAAACCGAAATTAATATTGATAACTTTATATTACGTTTGAAATGTAGTGTAGTTATGCTGAATGATTTAGAATAATGAGAATTATAACTGTCATGTTAAATAATTATTTATCAGTTGCTGAAAATAACTCTTTCACTATTTTAAAAGGATCTTTGGAAAATTATATGTTGATGAACTATTAGTTTTGATGAATTAGAGAAGAATGTTGAAACGTTATGTAAAAGGAAATTAAATTATTATGTCACTAGCTCGTAAATAGAACTACCACTGAAAGACCTGACGATTTAAATTAATAGTGCTTGTGCGGAAACATTTGCATTACGTAAAATTAAATATTTCATCTTCAATTTAAAAAGCTCTAACAGCTAGAAATGTATTCTCATAAACTCACCACTAAAATAGCCTCTTAGGGAATCTGTCAATATAATTTTAAATAATGAAGGAATGCTCCTGAAAATAAAGGTTTTAATATTTACAAAGATATTTTTTGTTTCAAAATTAAAATTAAAAGTACGATTAGTTTTGGAGTATTCAGGGAACGTTTCGTAAATTTTATAAATAAGTTGTGTCATTACGTTTAGCAGTAAATTCACTGCCGTTTGAAACTATAGGACCTTTTCATTTTAATTCGTTCTGCATTGAAATATTCATCAATTTATTTAATCAAAATTTAAACATTTTGTCATAAATTAAAAAAAATGAAGTGGGCAGAAATGCGTTCTAACAACCCTTCCCTTTGGAAACGCCCCTAGTGAAACCTTGGGTTACCAGAAACACCGCAACTGATTTTAAATAATGAATGAAGTCTACTTATGAATTATTTTAAAGGTGTTTTAAAAGTATGGAAAATTAAATTTTATGTAGACTTGTGTTACGTGTAGATTTAAGGAACATACTTTCATAAAATCACGAGAAATAAAATAATCCATTTTCTTAAATTCACTTCAATCTTATTTAATAAGATTTTAAAAAGCAATCAAACATGAAAAGCTATTAATTTAAAGCTTATACAAAATTGTATTTTTAGAATTAAATATAACATATATAAAATTGTTAGCTTGCGTAAAAAAAGGGTACTTTATATGTGTAACATTGTAAATTTATGAATTGTAAGTGAATTAAGTTTACTGAAATATTTCATTCATTTCGGCCAAGCCGATGTGAAACATTAAAAGATGGTAATAAGCCTAATTTAGGGCTCAAGTTCTTTAGCTGAATTTAAACACTTGTCTAGTATTTAAAATACTTAATGCCATATTGGCGCAAATGGAGAAGTTTGAATTTCTGAAAGCTCGAACTTGATTCTTGATGAGAAAAATAAGTGCATATTGTACAGTTAAAATAACCTCTATTGCAACTTTTCTTAAAATCCCGTCTATTCTTAAAATCCTGGAGTTTTTCTAAGATTTTCCAAATAAGACTGAACATAATATCTCTGAGAGAGAGAAATGTAAGTGGTATTACTACAATACATAATTTTAAAAGTGGATCAAATGTTTTAATGGAAAGAGGAGTAAGGTTTACCTGAAAAAGTATTGAATTTTTTATTATCTACTACGAATACATGTATTTATGATACTGCTCATACAACTAGCCTGTATTTGTACATGTCATATTTGGAGCCAACCAATGAAATTGGTCCATCCCTCGAGAGCAGAACGTGGGGTTGCAATCTGGCTTCGGCTGAGAAGATTCAGTATCTTATCATTGGCATGACATTTCATTATAACGGTAATATTGTTGACAGTTAAACTGTGCCGGAAAAAAATATTGCACATTTTCATGGATACACGGGTATGAATAATCATCATGTTATTAGTTCAGAATGCTGGGAAGTTTTCTGGCGTATACAGGCTAACCAGCGGTCAAGAAAAACTGAAAAACCTGGAATTATAAGGAATTTTTACTTTCAGATAAAGAGTCAGTTAGAGCTGCAAATTTTAGCTATAAACTCGGAAAATCTTAAACCGTGACGCAGAAAATTATCTGAAGTTCCCATTTATAAATTAATTTCACATTTTCAAAAGTCTGGAAAAAATAAAAATGACTTGACATGGTTGCGCAAACGAACGGATACAGAAATAGTTTTGAGGAGGGTCTAGTTAAAAAAAAAAAAGAAAGAGGAAGAGAGACGCAAAAATTATTCAACTTGAGCAAAATGTACAATAAAGCAATATGTTACCCTAGAGCACTTTTTATTTTTATTTTTTCAACTAGGCCCTCTAAAAATTATCTATCCGACACGCGATCTTTGCACATTTATCTCCAGTCTTATTTAGAGCATTTCCAAAACCCTAAATATGCGGAAAAACCTTTCAGTATTCTAAAGTAATCGCAGCATGATCATTATGCAGACTCGCATTTTCATGTAAACATGCTGTAGATTTTTTAAGCACAATTTAGCTGACAATATCATTTCGGCCCAATGAAAGTAAACTTTTTTTTTTTTTTTTTTTTTTTTTTTTTGTCCAAGACTACTGCTGTAACTACATCTGTACAGAGATAACTAATATTTTACCATATTACTAACAAGTTCGCGTTGTTACTTACATCAATACAGTTATGTATGCCCAAAATTAAAAAACGATTTAATTTGTTTTTTTGTTTATAACTGTTAAGGGCATTTCGATATAGTGTGGCTCCTCCTCTACGTACACCCTCCAAAAAAAGTATTCGAGCAACAGAGAAATTTCCTATTTCAGATTTACGAATAATAATTGAGTTTTTGAAAAACGCACATCTTGATAGAAATATGGAAAGTCATATTTATACATATCCTAATTCATATTCTATGATAAATAATTTTTAATATACGAAACCAACGTAGGAAATTTCTCTCTTGCTCGAATACTTTTTTGGAGGGTGTACACCCACTGTGTAAAACAATCCATATGTTCTTTTTGTACGAAAAGTTTAGTTTTTTAGTAAAGCCTGTGAAAATGTTATTGTTGAGAAAATCTATTAATTACACTGCACAGTATAGTTTTAGTGCTTCTTATTATGCATTTCAGAACAGAGGGCGTTATCAAAGGCGGGAACATCAGAATGTATTCCCGCCCACTGCAAACCTCTCTATGTTTAGGATTAACAACACTAAGCTTCAGTAGAAAAGAAAAACAGAAAAAAAGGAAAAGGAAACGAAAAGAAAAGTAAGAAAGAAAATGCATATACTATTTGTGCATAAGCGTTGAATTAGAACTGAGTGGTACTTTTATGATTCGTTTTAATCGGACTCGGAACATTTTATGGAACATTATTAATTACTAATTATTTTAGATTTTTTTTTTTTGTGTGTGTGTGCATACAATTAAACGCTATCATGAAACAAGAAAATGTTCACGTGAAAAATAACATTGATGTAACAGAAAATTTCCAAATATTTTTGAAAATAATCAAGAAATTAACAATTCTCCTATTTTATGTATTAACTTTTTGTTACAAACTTTTTGTTTGCAGTGTATATTTGCAATAGTATGCTTTAAAACATCAGGGATGAGTTTTGCTATAGATATATTCGTTTGTGAAAAAGATTAGTTTATGATGAAAAAGTAGAAAAATAACGATTGAATACTGTATACACGCAGTAAGCATTACAATTCATATTGGTTTCTACTAACATTTTCGGTTCTATGAACTTGCGAGTTGTTACGAATGCACTGCCATGGATGATTTTACGACTCGATATTGGGAACTAACCGACCCGATTGTACATTGGGTTCCAGAGGCAGATGCCCGACCCTGGAACGAAAGAAAAAAAATATATTAGAAACTATTTGAGTGGTCTCTACGGGTTTGTAAAAACAAGTGTCGTCCGTATCGTGAACTAAAAAATATTTTCTGAAGAAGTATTCGGAAAGATAAATCAAACTAAAAGCCTGGATGAATACGTGGTTTTCCATTATAACTGCTTTACTTAGAGTACATCGAGGTCCATGAGCTGACCATGAAGCAAGGTAATCAATGCTGGTGAGATATTTCTATTCATTAACAGCTTTCAGTGTGTATTTTATGTAAACACGTATTTTTTGTATCCACAAAAATCCCACTATATATAAATGTCAATGTTTGCATGTATGTTTGTTACTCTTTCACGCTGAAACGATTTGACGGATTTAGATGAAATTTGGAATAAGACAGTTATAGTGCTGCATTAAGATATAGGCTACTTTTAATCGAGCAGAAAAAAAATGCCCTGTTCCTATAATATACGAAAAACTATCTTTTATCCAATAAAAAAAATACAATTGAGTTTCTATTTTACAGAGCTGTCGACAGATGGCGCAAACTTATAGAATACGCAGTTTTTAATAAATAAAACATCAGATTTCCTTTTTCAAAGGCAAATTTGAAATAAATGTTAGACGGTTTCATTTTATTTTATGTAATCTTAACTGAATGAGTCACGTGACAAACTATCAGCACACTTTTTTTTTTCACTTCATGCAAAATTACAACCTTTTTGAACAAGTAGATCTACAGCATTTAATGCACATTTGTGAGAAACACCCGTATCACGTGCCTGAAGCTCTATCTCCTTAACCCATTTGTGCCTGGATATTTTTGCGACTTTCTTCGATTTTTACTGATAACAGAAATAATAGATAAATTTCTGATGTCAACTTCTTGAACAAGGGATGATTTCTTTTAAAATCATTATGCATAAAAGTCGAAATATCAACATCCTACTTGGTCATGTTAAAATATTTTGTAGAGTTGAGGCTCAATACTCATAAATAAAGCCTAGGAAAAATAAATAATGTTCTCGACTAATAGCGAAAATGCCGTCCCAAAAAAAGGGACACTAGGCATAAATGGGTTAAATGATACTAGTAAACGTCATTTTATCTTCTGCTACACCTTACTTGTATAAAGAATATACCTGAATAAGTCCTTGAAACTTTCATTCAGTTCGAATTGTGCATTTTTCAGCAGCTTTTTCCATTCTATATCTATCGTGTTACACCCAGAAAAATATTAGAAATATCAATTTTAATATTGTTTAATCACCCTCATGAATAATGATCTTGGACTAGACTCAGGTATGGCGTGAAGTTCGTGCTTTCCAAACTGCTCAATGGTCAGAGTAACTCGGAACGCTTGAACCAGAGAACAAATCTTTCTAGCGTGCCGTCAGAAGGATTCAAAACAAGAAGCTGACGCCCCCCCCCCCTATTAAGGGGACATAGTACCTTTAAACTTCCAAAAAATCAATTTTTTAAAAATAATTTTAAAAAATAATTCAGATGGTTAGGAATATAGTAAAACAACCCGCATTAAAATTGAACGAAAATTACGCCCGCAGCAATTAAAAGTAACAACGCTAACATGGACTTTTCCTATAAACTCAGTGTAAAGAAACTTGATTTTCTCAGTTTCTGATTTTTGCACTTTCCCACAAGATTTAAAAAAGAGTTATAAATGGAAAGTCATGAAATTTGCATGTAGGTTGTACCTATAGCTCTTTATTCACTGTACCCCAGATTTCATTACGAGACCACAATATTTTATTTTATAACATGATAAATGACATAATTTTAAAATTATTGAAATTTTTATGATTTATTATGTTATAAAATAAAATATATTGGTCCCTTTATCAAATCTGAGATTTGGAGAATAAATATATATACATACAACCTACATGCAAAATTTCATAACTTTCCATTTATAACTTTTTTTTTAATCTTGTGGCTTGTGGGCAAGTGCAAAAATCAAAAAGCTAGTATGGGGAAAGCCCATATTAGCTTTTTTGCTTTTAATTGATGCGGGCATAATTTTTGTTCGATTTTGGTGCGGTTTGTTTTAAAATATTCCTGACAACCTGAATTATGTTTTAAAATTATTTTTGAAAAATCGATTTTTTGGACGTTTAAAGGTACTAAATCCCCTTAAATTAGGTGACCAGATCATCCTAAAAATAGGAGGATAAAGCGAATGCCGTTGCCCAGGTCTACGACCGCCAGTTTCGCAATGATGAAACCGCCCCACTTAACTTATCCCCAAGGCTGCAAGATTTTTTTTCAACAGCGCTCCCTCTGTTCCTATCTTGCCCACACTACCCTCCGAGATAATTGATATACTCCAGGCTCTGCCTACAAAGAAGTGTCTGTTTGTTCCGTGATGGAATAACAAATCAGATATTGAGGAACATACCTGCGATCATCATCTTCAAACTTTCCGACCTCATTAACCACATACTTAACCCATTTATGCCTAGCGTCCCTTTTTTGGGACGGCATTTTCGCTATCAGTCGAGAACGTTATTTATTTTTCCTAGCCTTTATTCGCGAGTATTGAACCTCAATTCCACAAAATATTTTAATATGGCCAAGTAGGATGTTGACATTTCAATTTTTATACGTAATGATTTTAAATGAAATCATCCCTTGTTCAAAAAGTTGACATCAGAAATTTATCAATTACTGCTGGTGTTCGCAAAAATCGAAGAAAGTCGCAAAAATATCCAGGCACGAATGGGTTAAGTTTCATCACTTTTCCCTGTGCTGGAATGCTGTTGTATGTACGATCCCCAAGTCCAAACAAGATTAGACTCTTCCTGCCTCGTATAGACTGATAAGCCTGCTTAGCAGCCTCGGAAAGTTGTCTGAACGCATCTTTCTAAACAGATTAGACAAAGTTCTCTATGATAATAGCGTAATTATACCGAAACAATTGGGATTTGACAGAAGCACAGTACCTCTCATCAACTTTTTACAGGGTAGTGGAACAGCTGTCTGACGGCCTACAAAATAAGGAACATACGACCATAATGCTATTGGACATTTCAAAAGCATTCAACAAAGTATGGCAAAGTATGGTCTCCTACACAAACTTATGAGTCTCGAAATCCCGGACGGTCTTATTCATCTCATGAAGAGCTACCTTATCGACAGATCGTACACCGTACGACTGGGTAAGGTCCACTCTACGAGACATTACATCCACAGCAGCGTGCCACAAGGATCCATTCTTGAGCCCAGGCTATACAAAATATATGTAAATGATATACCTAGATACGCTGCCACCAGCATTGCTCTTTATGCAGATGATACCGCAATTATTGCCAAGCCTCCCAATTCTCGTTTCATGAAAAACCCACAACTATCACATGTCCATGCCATCGACTTCTTGATGAGTGACTGGAAAATTAAGTTCAACGCTCAGAAATGTACTGCCATCTGTTTGGGTAGAAACACACCGTCCTCCAGAATCATCATTGATAACAGTGCCATCAACTGGTCCAGCTCTGCCACCTACCTGGGTGTCACACTTGACCGGGGTCTCACCTGGAACAAACATGTCAACATCACTACATTCAAAATGCAAGCTGCATTCAATGGCAGCCTCATATTTACCAGAAAAAAACAAAATACTACTCTACAAAGCGCTCGTTCACTCCATCGCGCTATATGCGGCACCGGTATGGGCCTACGCCACGAAGACGCACGTAAAAAAAATCTGTGCCACAGAAGCAAGACTCCTAAGATCCATTAGATTCGGACCTGCTATGATCAAAAACTCTATCATCTGAAAGGACCTAAGAATCAATTCCCTATCTGAACAAGTTTTAAAACTTACCAAAAGATTTCACGAGAAACTCAGTTCTCTGCCAAACGAGGAACAGAACTACCGGGCCATGATCACACAGTTCCTCTGCATTCAAAAATGACCGCCTCTGTCTAGCAAAACTGCCGAAGTTCACCGCTTGACGGTGAGGGGAAGCATGGGTAGACTCTACGAGTGCTGCCCCCCCCCCTCACTCCACTTATCCACTCACTCCCTTATCCACTCCTCGATTTATGATTCGAATTGAAATTACGACATGGGCAACCTTATGGGCCGTCTCATTCTGTTGAATCTTAGTGTAGGGCGCTCTTGTCGCCCTACGCTAAGGTATGTCTCAACACGCTAAGGTATGTCTCAACCTTAGTCCTACTGGAGGTAATGCTTTTCACGCTAGGAACTCCGTTTATTGCATTTTTTCAGTCAGTCAGTCATGAATAATGATACACTGTCCAGCTTAATGGAATAATGAAAGAAAATAGAAGACGCATGGATAATAATACGCTTTTAATACATAGCACTTTAATGAGTATTAAAAATTTGAAAGTGTTTCAGATTTTCTTATTTTTTATTTATTTTGTTTTTTCCTTCTCTCCGTATTTTTTTTTTTTTTTTTTTTTTTCAAGTTCCGAAAGAACGGTCAATACATCCAGAAGCTCTTCAAAATGAATGTAAGACGAAAATAAGATGTTCCTTTTTGTAGAATTTTATCACTAAATCATCTTATTTTTGTAATCAGGGGCGGCCCGACATGGTAAGCAATGTAAGCATCGCATCGGGTCATTGGCTTCGAAGGGGCGTCATTTCGAACTCAAAAACTAACTACAGCATAAAAGGCGGCGTCTTTTTTACGTTTGCAGCGGGTGTCACTTACTCCTGGACCGTCCCTGATTGTAACCATTTTAATTTTAAATTCCATTCAGAATCTGAGATATTTCCGTGCCAAGGAAGCCGGTGAGAAACTGAATTCTCTCCGACAAGATTTTTTAAGGTGGCGAACCAACTCATCGCTGGAGGCGGCTAGTTCATATATATTTCAACGGACACGTTCAGTTATGTTTGATTATTTATGCGCAGATAACAACACTTTTTTGATGACAAAGGTTTTGTACCAAACCGACCCTATTCAAATACTGTGGTACAGCTATCCATTTAAAAAATTAACCCATTTTGGGGAAATCGTCATAAGATTATCCCCTAATGATCCACCATTTGGAAATTATTTTAAAGAAATATTTTTGTTCTACTAAAAAATAGGAAACCCACTGTTTCAGGGCCGTAGTCAGTAACTATTTTTTTCTTTTCTTGACTGGACAGAATTGATGTATTAAAAGCTCCTTAGTTGTTGAACTTTATCTCCGGTCATGTGGCGGTGTTTTTGATCTTCAGTCTTTTCTTTCTTTCTTTTCTTTATTTTTCTTGTTGTATAAGAAATATCAGCCCGTGGCTTGTTGGGCCGAAGTCGAGTCAATCAGTTCAGTTCTAGCAGGTGCTTGGTGCTTGACCTACGCATCATGGAAGTCTTGAAGGGGTGAAAGCACTTGGCCTCTTTCTGTTTGCTGTCTCTGCTGGTTCATAATCACGTAGTTGTTTTTACTCATCCCAATTGTCGCGCCCTTGGAAACCCGTGTTCTCACACAGTATTATTCTATCTATGTGCTTTCACCAGGGAGGGTCGATGCTGACCCCTGACCCTAGTTGACGTCACCCCCGACTCAGCAAGCTCCCGCTTGGACAAGGGGGCGAGAGAAAAAAAGAAGAGTCAGTTTAGTTTCGAACGGATGCAGAGAGGGAGAGAGGCCAATGTGTCTCTCCTCTCGATGGAAACAAAATGTGATGTGTAATTTACTTTTTTATTTTCCATGATGGGAAAGCATAGTTGCATCATTTTGTACATAGTTCTCTGTAAATATTAAAAATTAGTTTAATCCAGACGATTTGATTGTGATCTATTGAGTATGTTTTCTTTTATCGCAAGTGGATCGGAACCAAAGGAATGCCTCAATTAAATATAATCGCTCGGAAACAGACGATCTACCATTCGCAATTCCACGGTCGCTAGAGCTGTGACATAAAGTGGTGCCAGCGGTGTGATAAAAGAAAAGTCTATCTCAGATCCCTTATAACTCCGATGTCTGGATATGTGTGCTTATGTAATGATGGCGAGCTAGTGTGGATATCCTTACAACTTACTGGATAAATGTGCTGCTGTGATGATGGTACGATAAATCATCAAGTACGGATATAAAGAATCGACGTTTACAGTATGCGTGTGTGTTTGCTACTATGGAGAGGAGCCTGACAACTAAAGTTTGATACTGAAGAAATCAACAGACAAGGTGAGTGACTTTTCCTTGATTGTTTGATACAGGGATAAGTGACATGATAAATAACATGTTTATAATTTTAAGTAAATGTTGGAGCGCATTTATTAGAAATAAATATCAGCTGAATGTTGATTAAAATTAGAGTAAATATTATAGAGAATGCTGAATACTTTTTACCTATTTTAAGGAAAAGCGTAGTGTTAATTTCATAGCACTGGGTTGTGGGTGAAATGATAAGTAAATATGAAATACGTATTTATAGAATGCTGAATATTTATTTAATGTTATTTTATTTTGTTGCATGAAAAGCATGTTATTTTTATTATTTCAAATGATCAGTGTATTTTTTCCCATTGTCCGGGTATTGAGAAGTTATGTTATCTATATAAGGGACGTACTTTTGTGCATTGATTAACATTTTTGTGAGGAAAATTTTCTATTTCAATATTGGTTAAATATGGCTTTCTTAATGAGAGGGAGGAAAGCAGAACTCATTTTGCTAGCATCGGAATTGGGGTTGGAAGTCCAACCAGAGCAAACGATGATAGATATAAAAAAGATTATTTTAGGAATGGAAAATTATGACGAGGAAACAGTGAAAGAACTGTTACAGTCAATAATTGATGAAAGGCAAGTGAGGGAAAAAAAATGAGATGGAGATTTTAAAACTTCAATCTCAGGAACGGATAGAAATGGAAAAAATAAAGTCACAAAGGTCAGATCAAGAGGGGCGTCAAATTATAGTAACAGGTCAGGAAGGGCAAGGTGGAAAAAGATCGTTTGAAGAAGTAATTAAGATAATTAGACTCTTAACGGTCAAAGTTCCAAACAAAGCCGAAGGCTGGGATTATTTTTTCACTAGTCTGGAAAAAGCGTTCAGTAGTGAACAGGTTGAAGATGAATTAAAGGGGAAAATTTTGCTTTGCTTGTTAGGAGAAAAAGCGGCTCCATTACTGTCATATGTCGAAGGGGAACAGTATGTAAATTATGAGGAGTTAAAAAAGGTAGTTTTAAGGGAGTTCCAACCGTCAGCTAGAACATGTTTGGAAAATTTTAAGAAAGCGATTAGGGAGCCTGGTGAAACATTTGCCCAATTCACCTCTAGATTATCTTCTATGTGGGACTACTATTGTAAGTTGAGGAAGGTACAAGATTTTGAGACGATAAAGCAGCTGGTAGTGGCTGACAGGATATTTGAAACGCTTGACTCAGAAACGGCTGTACACATAGGGGTTAGGCAAGGGGATAATTGGTTTAAACCTAAAGAGTTGGCCCAGGAAATAGATGTGTTCTACATGGTGAAGGGAAAAACGTACCATACTCCTAAAAACGGGCATAAAAGAGAAACTAGTAAGGACTGGGAGAAACATTTGGATTTTAAGAATTCCAATAGGGGAAATTATGAGGAAAAAGGTAGAATAGATCTGAACAGGAGGGTTGGAAAGGATTTTTCTTGCTATCACTGTGGGGGAAAGAACCATTTAAAAAAGGATTGTTGGAGATTAAATAGGAATCCCCAAAACAAAAATACGGGAAGCGCTAAGTCAGCCAGAGCAAAGAGAGTAGAAAAAGATCCTCAGTCAGACAATGAGATCGAAGAAGGAGCAGTTATTGCTAGAGTTAGTAAATTACTAGAGTCAAAACCCGAGGGAAACACAATAAAAAATCAATTGTGTAAGTTAGAAAAAATTGACATTAGTGTTGACGGGGTGGTCACGAATTGTTTAGTGGACTCAGGAACGGAAATAACAGTAATTAGAAGAGGTATTGTCCCGAAAATAGATATCAGGGACAAGCCTTCAATTTATTTAAAGGGCATTTTTGGCCCAGCAATAAAATGTCCGTTAGTAAACATCCCTTTGGCGATAGCTAAGGATGGCAGAACGAATGTGATTCACGAAGAGATATTGTGTGCTGTTGCTCCTGAATTGCTTGAAGATATGTTGATACCTCCGGCTATCATAAAAAGACTACAGGAAAGCGAGTCAGGATTAGATTGTAGGGACCCCCCCGGAGACAAGAGGGAGTAGAATCAGGGAATGATTGTATAGGGGGGAGAGCAACTCAAGTCAAAACAGGTGATTCTTGCAGTTCAGAGGTCGAAAAAGAGAGCGCAGATAATGAATCGGAGATAGATGGACATCGGGACGAAATCAGTCACAGTGAAAGCTTATCTTTTCTGCAACAGCAAAGAGAGTGTGAAAAGCTTGTTAAGCAATGGGAGTTAGGAAGAAAAAATAAGAGCAATTTTTATGTATCTGACGGATATCTCTTTCACACGGAAAAAATTCTTGGGGAGAATTGTGCTCAATTGGTTTTGCCCGAAAGGCGGAGGGCTGAAGTTTTAAGATTAGCTCATGAATCTCCTTTTGCTGGACACATGGGGGAAAGGAAAACAGCAGAAAGAATACGATACTCTTTTTATTGGGAAGGTTTAAAGAGGGATGTCCATGATTTTGTTAGCAGTTGTCACGAATGTCAGTTGACAAGACCAGTAAAAGATAGAACCCCAATTACTCCCGTTACGAGACCTGAATTGCCATTCCAGGTCGTAAATGTAGATTTAATAGGACCCATTGAGCCGATCAGCTCTAAAGGTCACCGATTTATTCTTTGCCTTGTAGACGTCCATAGTCGTTGGGCAGAGGCGGTTGCAATTACTAATTTATCAGCTAAGACAACCTGTGAAGCGTTGTTAGAAATCTTCTCTAGGACGGGGATTCCCAATGTTATTGCTTCAGATAACGGGGCGAATTTCAAGGCGGAATTAACTCAGGAATTTGAAAAGCGGCTAGGAGTTAGTCCCAGGTTTTCCACACCCCAATACCCCCAGAGCAATGGATTAGTGGAACGGTATAACTCTACCCTTAAAAGGATGTTACATCATGTTATAAGGAGCGAAGGGAAAAAGTGGCATTTATTTTTGCCTTATGTGCTGTGGGCGTATCGAGAAATACCAAACAGTACCACTGGGGTGGCACCTTTCCAACTTTTGTATGGAAGACCTCCGCGAGGTCCTTTATCAATTTTAAAGGACACTTGGACAGGAGAACACAAGGGATTACAACTAAGCACGACCCCTGTTTCTAAATATTTGCAGGAGTTGAAAGCAAAACTCGAATATGCGGCAGAGCAGGCAAATTTGATAGCTGGTGTCCAACAACAAAGGACAGCCCGATATTATAATTTACGATCGAGCGATAGGAAATTTAAAATAGGGGACAGAGTAATTGTATTAATTCCCGACTCGTCGAATAAACTCTACGCAAGATGGCAAGGTCCGGCGATTATTGAAGAGCAAAAGGGTCTTCATTCTTTTATAGTTAAAATGGAAGACGGGTCTAGAAAACATGTCCATCAAAACAAAATTAGACAATATGTTGTAAGATCTAATGCAATTAATATGATTTTTGAAGGTGAGGAAGAATTTGGGGAGGTAGAAAACGTACCTTATAAACAGAAAATTCCAGAAATTTTTGGTACCACTTTGGATAATTTAAAATTGCCAAAACTGAAAGGGGAGGAGTCAAACATTTTAAGAAAAATTATTCTTAAGT
This sequence comes from Cheiracanthium punctorium, assembly GCA_038373885.1. NCBI lineage: Eukaryota > Metazoa > Arthropoda > Arachnida > Araneae > Cheiracanthiidae > Cheiracanthium > Cheiracanthium punctorium. The sequence continues at coordinate 37,363 of JAWZYV010019467.1, forward strand.
ATAAAAATTTATTTACTAGAGAAGTACAGCCAGCTAAGGTTGGGGTGCATAAAATAGAATTAATAGAAGGAGTGAGTAGGAAGAAGCCTCACTGTTATCCAATACCAATGGCATATCGTAAAGAGGTAGATAAACAGGTAAAGGAATTACTGTGTTTGGGTTTAATTGAACCTTCAGACGCAGAAATTGCTTATCCAGTTGTCTGTGTCGCAAAGAAAGATGCAACGACTCGGTTATGTGTGGATTTCAGAGGGTTAAATGCGGTAACTAAGGTTACCAGCTTTCCCATGAAAGATCGGAAAGAGTTAATTTATGTTGCAGGGTCAGCTAAATGGTTAACAAGCATAGATCTTTTAAGAGGGTACTGGCAGATCCCCATGGAAGAAAAGAGCAAACCATTAACAAGTTTTACCACACATTCAGGACAGTGGCAATTTAAAACTATGCCTTACGGTTTATCAGGCGCGGCCGGCACATTTCAAAGGGAAATGAATTTAGCTTTACAAGAGCACAGCGAGTACGCGCAGGCCTACATCGATGATGTTATCATATTTTCAGAAACTTTCGCTGACCATATGAAACACATTGAAAATGTTTTCAGTCATCTGGTAAAATTAGGATTTTCCGTTCGGTTAGAAAAATGTACTTTTGCGGCGACGGAGATAAAATATTTAGGACATCGAATTGGAGGGGGGAAAACACGCCCCAGATGAAGAAAAAGTTGCTGTTATTAAAAATTTAAAACAACCAACTACCAAAAAGGAAGTTAGGTCAGTGTTAGGTCTTATGGGTTTTTATCGAGCATATATCCCTAATTTTGCTCAGATTTCGGTACCTTTAACCAATTTGACCAAGAAAAAATCACCGAGTACCAATATTCCATGGAAAGGAGAGCATGAGGAAGCTTTTCAAAAGCTAAAGAAATTACTGTGTGGGGTTACTGCTTTGGCGACACCTAATTTTTCAGAACCATTTCAGATGCATGCCGATAGTTCCAATTTAGCTGTTGGGTGTTGTCTGACACAAAAGGACGAGAATGGAGAGTATAAACCCATAGCTTTTGCCAGACAAAAGTTAACTGAAACTCAGCAAAATTGGGCGAGTATTGAAAAGGAAGCTTGGGCAGTACTTTTTGCACTCAATATATTTGATAAGTGGATTCACGGAGGGACGGTGGAGATCATCACTGATCATAATCCGCTAACATATTTAAATGAAGTGACTCCCAGAAGCTCAAAGCTCACACGCTGGGCATTGGCGCTTCAAAGATGGAAATATGTAATCACCCACAGGCCAGGTAAAAATCATAAAGCGACAGATGCCATTTCAAGACTAAAGCAGGATGAGTAAAATTAATTTCTGTTTGATTTGTAATTTATCAGGTATTATTTTTTTTGTTTGTTTAGGTGTATTTTAGTTTATTATTTTTGTATGTGTTCTTTTGAGTTACTATAATGTTTTTTTAATCAAAGTGAAAGTTTAAAAAAAAAATCCCTGTATCTTACTTTGTAAGGATAGGTCATTCATAGATCACCTGTGAGACTGTTTCGTATATATTATATAATTGGAGGAAATCAGCTTTTAAGGGCAAATTTCGCTCTTAGGTGGGGGCGTAATGTCGCGCCCTTGGAAACCCGTGTTCTCACACAGTATTATTCTATCTATGTGCTTTCACCAGGGAGGGTCGATGCTGACCCCTGACCCTAGTTGACGTCACCCCCGACTCAGCAAGCTCCCGCTTGGACAAGGGGGCGAGAGAGAAAAAGAAGAGTCAGTTTAGTTTCGAACGGATGCAGAGAGGGAGAGAGGACAATGTGTCTCTCCTCTCGATGGAAACAAAATGTGATGTGTAATTTACTTTTTTATTTTCCATGATGGGAAAGCATAGTTGCATCATTTTGTACATAGTTCTCTGTAAATATTAAAAATTAGTTTAATCCAGAAGATTTGATTGTGATCTATTGAGTATGTTTTCTTTTATCGCAAGTGGATCGGAACCAAAGGAATGCCTCAATTAAATATAACCGCTCGGAAACAGACGATCTACCATTCGCAATTCCACGGTCGCTAGAGCTGTGACACCAATCGTCTAAGAAAATCGAAAGAGTTGGCAGCGATGATTTTAACGTATTTCTGCAAATTTCCAATGGGTATGAATTTTATGACATTTTTAGATTAAAAAAATTTTAACAATGACTTAGCTGCAAAATTTTCAACTTTCCCACCCCACCAGAGTAATTTCCGAAAGATTAAATTCTCAAAAATAATGATTAAAAATAAGTGAAAGGGAGAATTTTTATATTTTTCTAAACAGCGCGTGTTGTTGTCTATATTTTTTATATAGCTAAGAAAAAATTCTAGTCCATGTCACAAGCTGCGAGAATTTCATCGCGTTTTTTGATCGTAACTTTCTGAGTTTTTAATGTACTGCTAGAAAAGTTTTTGTTTTGGAGTGGTAAAACCTGAAGAGTTCTATATCCAGTAATCAGCGTTACTATTAAGATTTCCCTTAATTTCGGATTTGTGTTTTGTATATCTAATGCAGCGTTTCTCAACCTGTGGGGCGCGACACCCAAGGGGGCGCTGAGCGTTTGCAGGGGGCGGGGGGGGGCACGAGAAAAACCAAAGAGCTATTAGTGATGAATGTTTTTAAAAAATCATCTTATTTATTCTCATTTTTATTCAAAAATTATCCATTTTCTCTTAAAATGTTCATTCAAACTTTACTGATAACATTATTTTGTAGAAAATTCGACTAAATGTTAATTGTTAAAGATTAAAAAACTGAATATATGCTGAAAAATGTGAGGAGGGGCGCCACGATAAGTTACCCTTTGATCGGGAGCGGGACGTTAAAAGGTTGAGAACAGCTGATCTAATGGATTTAGAAAAATAAATAGAATTTCAGACTCTTGTGCTAAATAGAATTTCAGATTCTTGTGCAGTTAAATCCGCTGACGTGGTGTTTGGCTACTATATTTTTAATATTAAGTAGCGCCTTATATACAGGCCCGTCATAGCGGGGGAGGGTTGAATTTTGAGGTCAGTGGCCGCTGAAAAATGTTGTCCCCCATGGAAGAATTTTCCTCTACTCCCAAGTTTGCAAAATAGACAAAAAAGTGATTTGAAATTTTAAAATGTTGAAGTAAAAAATTAATTGGGGGGGAAAAGTAAAAGTTTTTAAATCCTGCTTTACCACCACTGAATATACACGACAGAGTGTGCATTTTCAACGGTAAGCAAAATTAAAAAACCCGATTGATTATGTTACGTAACCAAAAGGAAGATTACTTGCATTTAACGTAAGGCGACCATATTTCTAAACAGTATTTTGGGGACAAATCAAGCATTGCCCTCGAATCGAAGGAAAACTTGGAGACACTAGAAAATATTTTTGGGGATTTATTTGAGGACACAGCATATTACCATGTACTATACCAGTGTACCGATACTTTAAATCTTGACTTTGATACTTAAAAATGAACTCTAATAGCTTTTTATATCAATTGTGTATTCTTATTTCTAATAAATAATTGGAAGTATTGCATTCATTTATAAATATTTATTTAAACCAGAAATATGAAAGGAACATCATGTTGAAATATTGCAATTTATTCAAAACTTAACTCCCAACACTCAGTTATTGAATTCATATTCCTTGCTAATATAATGTATTATGAGCGGAGTTGAGGGCCTAGAGCCCAGGCACTCTGGTAACCAATATCCGAAGTTCCGAAACTTTGGTATAGTATTTGTATTTTTCAGAAGACATTGCTTTTTACATTGGTTCATTTTGTGATCATTTTTCACTAAACTTTGTACACCCTATAAAAAAAGATTTTGAGTGCAAGAAAAATTTTTTACGTCAATTTCATATTTAAAGCATGATTCTTCATGAAAAGTGGTTAATCATTAATAAAATTGAAATGGGAAATTTGGCTCATAGTCTAATACTTTATTGAATGTCTGTACACGTTACACACACAACAATAACAAATATTTAAAGAGATCGAATTTCGTTGTTTCTCTGAGTAGAAGGCGCTTTTAGTTGTTTTATTATTTTTATTTCTTCAGTTTTTTCTGAAAGAAATAAACAAAACGAAAACTTTCAGGGGAAAAGTACAAATCTTTAAATTTGGGGACTTTTCGCGTCCCCAAGAAGTCAAAGTATTTTTGGGGACAGAATGAAAAAAAAGATCTATATTTAGGGACCGTCCTTGAATTTCGAGAACGTATGGTCACCTTAATTTAGCGGAGATATTGTTAAAAATCTTAGCCTTGAGGGTTTTCTTGAACGGTTTGTCAAGATATGCAAGCGAATGGTCTAGATTTTTGCTACAGTACATCCTATTTGTACTATTTCTAATGTTGAAAAGTACAGAATTACTATAAATTAAGTATTAAGAGTTTAATACATTTTCACTTGTGAAATATCAAATTTAGGTTTAAGAACAGTAGATGTATTTATAGAAACATACTTTTAAAAAACTAGCATTATCAAAAAATTTAATAATGAAGAAAAATAATCTGCAGCACTGCTGCAGATTATTTTTACCGCTTTTATCGTCAAACAGTAGAGGACACTAAAAAGTTTTATTTCCTCTACTTAAAAATTAAACAGTTATGAAATATGTCGTATATTAATTAAATGGAAAACAAAATTCAGAGGAAAGAATTAAAAATGCATAGCTATCCTGGCGTTACTGCCCTCCCCACCCCAGTCGAATCATCTGTTAAAGGGAGAGGGTTCTACCGTCCAACACCCTGAACAGTTAGAAGAGAAAGTTAGTGACGCTAGTTTCTAATATTTTTGCACTATTTTCAGCTACAGGTTCGATGACCTATTGCCACGTGCAGTTACATGACATTAAAAATGCTTACTCTTTCTCCTTCCAAACTCATACTTCAGTAAATTAAACATCTTCCCCATCTAAATATAATCCAAAATTTTCAAATCCAATTTCTCGAATTTCTTGGAATTCGCCTGCTCCGTTATTACAAAGAATAGTAAAGCACGTATTGCAAAGGACGAATAATAAACACTTTCAATGGAAAAACCTATTTATCGTTTCTATGCGTTGGCAAATAGTCTTATGAATGGAAACTGAAAATAGGCTTTTCAAAATAGGGACTGCACGTAGATTCAATCTCTGAAAAGCAAATTATCCGGGAGGGCAGAAGAAACATCGGTTGTAGTTCACCAAATTCTTCGGTTCTTTTATATTTTCTGTTTACAGTGGTATTGAAATGTTTAAGTTAAACTGCAGACATAAGTTCAAATAATTTAAATATTCCTCTACGTGTTCGCAAATTGCTTTGAGAAACTTTTGAATCTTGTGTAAAAGTTTTCAATACCCACAGCTTTTTCAAAGAATTATGCTTCGAAATTTTCGCTTTGATCTGCTCATCTTTGTTTTAATTTAGTGTATAATTCGTATTCTACGAGTAAAAACGTTTTGTTGCATATAAATTATTTAATAAGAACGCAAAAATAGACCTTTACTTTTCCCATTTAAATAACATTTGGTTTGGCGATTGAACAAATATTGACGATACATTCTCAAAAGTTATTTCTTCAATTCACGAAAATTTTGCAGCAATCAATGCTACCGGAATATTTCCGTTGATTGACGAATATCCGTTTCTTTTTTCTCCAGTCAATTGAAGAAACTTCTTTTCAATTAACGAAATTTTTTCCTCTTCTTCAGATTTTCGGGTAGAATTCACGAAAGTGTTGCGTTTCCAAGGAGTACGGAAATTATTCGTTGAAAAATGAGTAATAAATTAGTGTATAAAGACGCACTCTCAATAATTGTTTCTGCAATTCACGGAAATTTTTCTGGCAGCACTGCTGCCGGAATATCTGCGTTATTTGACGAATAGCGGTTTATTTTTATTTCCTGTCAACTAAAAAATTTTCTCCAGATTCAACGGATTTTTTTTCCTCTTCTTCAGATTTCTGGAAGAAGAATTCACGGAAATATCATGTTTCGAAGGAGTACGGAAATTTTTCGTTGAAAAATGAGGGATAAAGTAGTGTATAAAGACGAATTTTTCTGAGAGTGTATGGTTTAGCTCGGATCAAATATGGTGACTTTGTTGCCGAATTTTTTTTATCCTTTGTTAGAAGTCGCCGGGCAACTTGGGTATTCGTTAGTGTCGTAATTTACAGGAAGAATGTTATGGATATATTTTTTTTTTCCTTTTAGATTTAAACTTGCACGCGGAAAGAATATTTTTGTCCTCTATTTTCACATGAATTAAGCTGTCTAATCTACAACCTACGCTACATATTTTACATACAAGCTAAATATCGTATTATTAGCTTCAGTGATTTTGCCTAAGCGAACATACTGACATAGAAAAAACGATATTACGTTCCCGTTCCTCTAAAAAAAAAGCCTACACAAACTGAACGTAGATTTCTCAGATTCAAAGCAACGGATCTGTTCGAATTAAGAGTCAAACTTGAAACATGTAACTATCGAACTGACACCACGGAATAAATCACTGAACTATATTTAGCATCCTGAGATGATTTGCTTTTAAAAACAGCTTGCCTTCTCTTTGTCGCCGACCGTGAATAACATGTGCTCACCCCTCTATCAAAAATATGCTTGGCTAATAATAATTCGAGTGCTTTGTTTGCTGCTTCCTGGGTTTTTTGAAGAAAAGAAAGAAAAGAAAATTATATAAGCTCTGCCGCGTTTCCCCTCTTCTGACAGCCCCAGTGGAAATATTTAGTGTAACGTGCGTCTATGTTTGTTTGACTCATATGTTTTAAAAGTGCTCAGCATGAAGGTTTATTTGCTCTAATTTATGTAGAATTATTGGCTAAGAATAAGGTAGAATTACTATCCGTACTTAATTATGGAGAATTTATGCCTAAGTACTTAGTCTATATGTATTAAACAAGAAGCAGTGGAAGAATTGCTTGTTTTAAAATTTATTTTCTGTCTTTCAGAAAACTTTTATGAGCAGAGAGAGACAGAAGAGTGCTATATTAACTTCAGACAGAGGGAAAACATTTTCAAAAATATCCTATCATTAGGTGCAATAAGTATCTTTTACAGTTTTATTTTAAAGTTGGCATTTTATCAAGTTTGAAAGACATAACAGCTTTCAATGTGCTACAAATCGGGGGAGATTTAGCCGAGAACAGAATTACTTTAACACAGTCAGAATTATACGATTCAATGTTTGTTTCCCATTCTGTAACAATCCGCGAGCACAGTTGTATCTGTTTGTGTTCTCTCACTACTGCGTGCAATAAACCAAAATTTTAACATGCTACTAAAATAAGTGGGTGTTCTGTACTAAATTGCTCTAATCTTTCAAGAAATGATTCGATAATGTTTCGATTTTCATTGCCGGAAGACAAAAATGAATTAAAAGCCCCAGAACTACTACTTACCACTTTGCAGTTTCATCTGCGCGGGTTTCGTTTCGATGGGAAACAAACACGGAGGAATAATCCAGCCAGGCATTTAGTATCCTTAGATGAGGGGAGGAGCGAACATAATTTAATTCATTTTTAATTAAATGTTATAGGAAATTGCAGATTTTAAAGGGGTCTCTGAAAATAGCCTGAGATTTTCATTTATTTACAAAAATTATTATCTAGCCAGAAAGTACAAATTTTTACTTCCTTGAATGAAGGAACTATTATTTTCGAGTTAAAATTTCGGTACACAGATTCGAAAAAAAAATCAATTTTGACTATCGCATGTGCGTGAAGTCTCAAAGTGCATATCAATGTGTGCATTTATGTATACTTGCACGATCCTTTATGACCAACTGTGAATTCATCTTGATTTATTTTTTCCTGACGTCTGTAGGTACTTATGCATGTATGTACGTAACTCGCATAGCATAACAATTAGCCGCCGAATGTTGAAATTTTGTATTTGAAACTCTAAGAATATCTAAATGTGCAACTTTCTTATTGGTTCCAATCGACAGAGTTATTTCGTGACAGAGTCATAGAAAAGACATTCAGTGCGTTTAAGTCTACGGAAAATCACTCTTTTGCAATGTCTAATATATGGCCAACTGTCGCCAAGCTTGGCAACCTTGTAGTGATGGAAGCCTTCTGAATAAAATACTGCGACGTTTGGGGAACAATCGAGAAAGGAAGTGCACAACTAGATGATACAACATTCCTGATTACAAATTTCAACATTCTAAGACACCGTTTTTGACTTATTCAGTTATATGCGCACATAATACATCCATACGTAGGTGCATATATCTGCGTACATGAAAGTACTCGCGTGCGTATTCGTAGTGATGCCAAAACTGATAAAAATGAAGCTCCATCAAGAGTCACACTTAAACGTGTCAAGAAAATTTAGGGATGGTCAAAATCTCTATTTTACTTCAAAATCTGTAAACTAAAATTTTTAAATAATCACAATAATTTTTTTCATATATTACAAGTAAAAACATAAAAAGGGACAAGCATCAGAGGGGGGGGGGGGAAATCAACTATTTATGAAGCAGCATACGTTTTCTCTGCATCGGGATAGTATAAAGATTTAAGATACGACAATTCTTTTTCTCTGCTCAGTATTCTTTAATTGCAGAGAAAAGCTAAAATCGCGGATATCTGTCATGGCAACGATATGTTATTACTTGATATTAGAACGAAACCTCTGTAATTTTGAAGGCTTAACTTTAATTGAAGACACTTAAGCTCTCGAAAAGAAGCAAAAAAGTTCAGAAGAAATTAACGAGGATAAAAATTCCAAAAATGAAAAATTTGTAATTTATTACGAAAATTTCTTTTTCGTATAAAGTACGTAGCTGTTTCCTAAGCAACATGATTTATTTTCTTGGTCTGTTTTTATTTGAAGATTGCAGAAAAAAAAAGGAATGATGGATTGTGTAAGAATTTTCTGATACATTAAGCTCTAATTTTTCAAGAGATTGAAAAGAAAGTTTACATAATGGCCATTGAGCAATTGTGTGAAAAATATTTACTTGGAAGCACTCACAATGGGAAATGCAATCCATAGAATAAGTAATATGCTGTAGAATGATGTGAAAGATTTCTTCCGTAAATCTATTGCTTTTAAATGAAACTAAAATTATAGTGATCTATGTGTGAAATGCAAATGATATTTTATAACGTAATGATTTGGTTCTGCAGAATTAAGTAATGTTGTTTTTGAACTTAATAAGTAATTAATTTCATGTTCTATTTAAACATCACTACAGTTTTTGTAGTAACAGAATTCATTGTCGATACTTAGGTTGTTAAATTCAGATAACGTTTGAAACTAAAGCCATTTTTAGACAGGGAAAGTGAAAATCCTACTATGTAGTTACGCTGATCCCTGACTCACTGATTCACTGACTCTCTAACAATTCCGGGCAACTACTCCAAGATAAAACTTTTACCGCCGTTACCTCAAAAATATAAGAAAAGTTAAGCACAAAAGTGTAATGACATCTACACTGTTTATAGGATCCACTTGAAATTTTTCATAATTATGTATAAAAATATAGAAAAGAATCTGCGCTACTTTAAAAATCTGAAACTCTACCCGTTCCCTCATTTTAAATCAATTTTTCGCAATTTTCAGCTCCACTTTATTACCGAGAGTAAAAGAAAAAAAAATGTAAGTCAATTGCGTGACAAAATCAGCTGTCAAAACTCACATGACGTCAAAGTCACGGTCATCAAGCTTTGAAGAGAAAGTTACGCTTCCGACTTCGTTTAAAATAGCTTTTCCAGATAATACAGCTTTTTTCCCATTAAAATGACTGTCAGCATGAAGCATTGATATAAGAGTGTCGTTTTACAGAGAACGAAAATGTTCGAATGCGAATAGTTTCCGCGTGTTTCCAGAACAGCATTAAGTTTGATTCGGATATATAAAATTTATATCAATGCATTACATGCGTAACGCATACTGAAGTTACTTATTTTAGATGGACGAAGAATAAATATATTGAGTGTAAACATATTTTCGTCAAATGCTTTTCTAGCGCCCGTTGTAATTGCCTTCACAACGGACTTTGACTTCTAGTATATAAATATAGAACAAATACACATCATCGTACTGCCGTTTTAAAAATACTCGAAATTTCCATGTACATAGATCTAGCTATTTTCCATTTTACTTCTTTCGAATGTGATACAACACTTCCAAGAATTGCTGTATCGCCGTCAGACAGACCACAGAGAAGCGCATATGTGTTACTACTCAAGCAGATAAAGAGCCCTCTGGTGTCGGAAAAATCGGAGCCGTTTTGAGACCATCACATGATACGTATTTCTTCATATTCATTCAGTGGGGTGACAATAAAATGCCAATTTGGGCAAGATGCCAGGTAAACCAGACATGAGTTGTGGGTGGTCCGAGTACAAATGAACGTATTCTATTGGATATTGGACATCATGAATTGCGTTTCCTTGGAATGAATAAAACAATTCCTATTTCAATATCTTGTAACCTGCCGCATTGCGGTTTATTGCAAAAAACTATAAAGTTTGTTGATTTACACAGTTACACAAAAGCAGACGTACCCATTTCGTTTTCAGAGGAAATTCTCCCTTTACTATCCATGTTTAGACATGAATTAAAAAAATGTCACCTTTTATAAAAAAAAAAAAGTTACTGATACATTAATTACATGAATGTGATAAGTTTTCCGAAAGTACACTCTGCATTTCTGTTTTTTGTAACCCTTCCTGGGACTAGGCTGATGACAAACAACTCTTTTCACATTTAAAATTCTTAAAAACTTATTTAAGAATTTCTGGGGCAAAGATAACTCAACTTAGCTATTCTATCCATCGAACATTGCATGGTCCAAAATTTGAACTTTGTTGACGCTGACACCTTTGCTAAACAGAAAGCCCCCCCCCCCCCTCCGCGCTCCAAAAAAAGGAAATTTTGATAATTTTAATTAAACATAAAATTATCATTTCAATACAAGGCGCACTTTAAATTGAAAGTTGCTAGAAAAATCATCGAAAAATACACGCACTATTTACAAAAGCGTTTATGCTTACTTTCTCGTGGCTGACGAGATATACAGGTTAAGGTAGTGACATTTTAGCGACACTCCTTTGCACCCGAAGAATCATGTGACCTAGTGGGTGTAACCATTTTAGTTCGAGATAAGAATAGCAAGATGCTTATACCCCTTTGGTCACACGACTCATCGGATGCTGATATGTGTGGCTAAAATGCCATAACTATCGCCTGAATATCTCGTCAGTCGCGGTACTTTATGCTGTGATTTATTAAAGAGAACTTTAACGTTGGCGGAGATTCTTTGAGATGAGGGAGGGCCCATACCGATTTATTAGCCACGCTCCGCAGCCGTATAGTCACGCCTCCGAATTAATTCTTGATCACGATTGCTTGAGGCTGATTTGAAAGGCACTTACACATAAAGCGATTACCAAACATTACAAAAAGAAAATAAAACATCACGTGTTTTGAGCAATTCTAAAGTCTCTGAGTCTTAAGCAGACAAGAAAATCGTTCCCAAGCCTCAATCCTCGGGTGCCACACGAAAACCGTGTTAAGTTGTAAATGGCTTTGGAAAGAGCATTTACTGAACAGGTCACGTTTCAAATTTAGAATTGCCTCTAAAGTAGATTGTGATGAAGTTAATGCAACTAAACGCAAGGGGATTTTTGATGAAAGATTTTACTTGAGGTTATTCCGTTATCTTACGAGGAATCTAAATGCATGAGGTGGAATTTTAAAATCTGTTCTCTCCCGTAAAGAGTTGAAAAAAGAATATTGCCAGCTGCTTTACATTACTTCTGTTTTATTATTATTTTTTTTAGCACACGGGTGCTATTTCGCTCACTACGAGAATTTTGTTTAGGCGATTTTGTCGACAAGTTTTGCAGATATAAACTGTCACGGTGAAGATATTTTCAAATATGTTTGCCAGATAACGTGGAGGGGAACGGGGTGGGCGTTAATAAAGTGTTGAAAGTCGCAAAAGGTTTGCAATTTTTGATAATTGATCGCTAAATTTGGTGCCAAAACTCGACAATTTATCATACATATAATTCGAGTTAGAGCACACCTGACGAATGTTGTAAAATAGTTTTAGTAGTCAATTTTAATATAGATTTTAATTCCGATGAAGTGTTTTATAGAACAGAGAAGACAAATACAGTACACTTTCAAAATGGTATTTATAAAGGTGAAGCATAGTTTGACTATATGCCTGGCGGAAATTGGTAAACAGTTTTGGTAGGCGATTTTAATATAGATTTCTATCCCGAAGAAGTGTTTTACGGAACAAGGAAGGAAAACACGGTGCACTCGTGGATTATGAAGCCCATTCCAAACAGTATTTAAAATGTGTATGCGGTATAGTTGGAATATGCCTGGCGAAGATTGTAAAACAGTTTCAGTAGGCAATTTTAAGATAGATTTCGATTCCAAAGATGTGTTTTATGGTTCAAGAAAAAGTTGATTCCTATTTTAACGTCCCCGCTGTAACAAATCACCGCACTTTGGTGAGCTATGCATTCATGTGTCTCTAGGAGTTATGCACAAGTTTCAACGCTCTCAAAAGAATTGGATGAAAACTAAAGTGAACAAATTAGCGATAAACGCACCAGGTAAGGAATTTGAAGACACTAATTATTGAAACTGCATTAATTGGTAACCCAAAATAAATAGAAATGTAACGGAGTGCTATACTTACATGCTGTTCCATTTTAATCCAAAATTACGATTGCTACATAAATACAAAATATCGTCATGGTAACTGCATATGTTTAATTATCACCTTCTTGGCGAGAGTCAGGGCGTTAAAGTAGGAATCAACCCAAGCAAGACAAACACGGCACACTCATGGATTATGATGCACATTCGAAACAATATTTAAAACGGTGAAGTATAGTTGTAATGTACTTGGCGACGATTGTAAAATAGTTTTAGTAAGCGATTTTTAGATAGCTTTCGATTCCAAAGATGGGTTTTATGAAACAAGAAAGAAAAATAAAAGAGCAACATTGGTCAAAATTGGATAGACCCCGTCTAATAAGAAGTGCAGCCGCTTCGCACAACGTGTACAAGCGTCAGATCCAGCTCTCATGCTGTTAACGAATATAGCGAATTCGACAGATAAGTACAGGATGTTGGTAAAGGCTTTTCTAAAAATGGAACGGGTTTTATTTTTCTGAAAATGGAAGTCAATTAAGAATAATATAACATTGCTTGCAAGGTAACATTTCATTTCTTTATCCTATAAAATACTGCCATATGTTTACCATAGAACAATACAGTTGTTTTTAGCTCTGCTGATACAGTTTCATTACGATGCTTCACTCAAAATCGTAAGAAGGGCAAAATAATACTTGGAATAATGGTGTTCTGCCAATTTCCGCGCTATTTTCCAGTAAAATGTTATTTTTAAATTTCCCTGAAAGATAATATTAATTAGGGGAAGATAAATTGACGTAAAACACATTTACTGTTTGGTCGCCGCAGGTGAACGCGATCGGTTCGAGATATGCAATTTAGAGAAGCCCTTCCCTTCTCTCCGAGTTTTAAATGGAAATATTTTGATGGATTAAACATAGTTGACGCAGAGCAATAGTTCTTCGCTAAACGATTTCAGGTTATTGTTTTGATGATAAACTTCAAACAAGAAGCGAAGTGTGTTTGTTGGAGATATTAGAATCTCTATTTTACGATACGGAAATGTTGTTCTTTCCTATAACGGTAACATTGACTTCTAACGTTTTGCCAGATTTAAAAACGATGTGCGATGTTCCAGTATTCCGTGGATTAGCAAATGCAAATTGGATATATATGTGGGGCTGCTGTCTAGGTGACGATTGACGACACAGTTCGTTAAAACTCAACACTTTTATTAAAACTTAAACATTTACAATCGAACATTAAAACCAATTGACCCATTGAAAATTATTTCTAAAATTTGCATCAACACTCATTAAGAGCCATTTCCAGCATATGTCGGCCCGCACGCACTTCTCTATAAGGCATATGTAATTAGTTATTTACTCCTCAACAATAATAAGACTTTTTTTGTCCTACTACTAACATCAATAGACCTTAACATCTCGGAAAATTTTTGTGTGTCCCTGTACATCAGTGGTATGTTTACCATTTTAACTGAAAGTGTAATTATACACCTTAATAATAAATATCAGTTTTGTTTTCTCCTTCTACTAACGAGAACAGACCTTATTATATCGGGGAAATGTTGTGTGCCCCTGTATATCTCTTCTACGTTTGCCATTCTAAATAGCGAACATGTAATTATACACCATAATAATAAATATCAATTCTGTCTTACCTTTCAGCTAACGCTATCAGACCTTAATATATCGGAATATTTTTGTGCGTCCCTGTATATTAATGCTACATTTGCTATTTTTAATGGAAAAAATGTAATTAGTTGTATACCTTAATAATGAATGTAAATTTTCTTTTGTACTACTACTACCGTCAACAGACCTTAAATCGAAAACTTGTGTGTCCTTGTATATCAGTGCTACATTTACCATTTTCAGTGGCGAATATGCAGTTTGTTATGCACTTTAACAGCAGCAACTAGAAAGCAAATAAATTTTGCTTTGTACAACCAACGTCAATACACCTCAACATGCCGTGAAAATTTGTGTGTCCTGTATATGAGTGCTGCGCTCACCAATTTTAACTGAACATGTAATTATAAACCCTATAAATAAATTAACACAAAAATATAGCTTATACTGAAAACAGAATTTTTTAAAGAGTTTTTTAATGAACTGGTGTTAGATAACTTAAAACACAAAAAGAAGAGAATAAAACACTTCATTAAACATTAAATTAGAAAATTAAACATTTTAAAGTACGAATATATGCATTTTAGAAACATAAAATAATATTAGTCCCGCAGTGGTCTCGGCGCAAAACTCCATTCCCATAAGAACACGGCAATGACGCAGCATCCGGCTTGGCCCGTGCTTGGGAGGGTCAAATCCCTAGAAAATCTGGAAGAGAGAATAACAAAAACAAGGCGAAAAATGTAGCAATCAACACTTTTAGATTTTTTTAAAACATAACTTTATTGTATTGTTTGTTTGTATTTTTTAATGTAATTTAAAATATTTTTTGTGAATAAAATAATATAATAGTAGTAAAAAAAACATTTTTAAACACGCCAATATATTAGGAAATATATTGACAGTCCTAAGCCTGTAAAGTGTGAAGGGAAATGTTTTTTTTTTTTTCTTTTCTTTTTTTTTTTTTTACAAATTCTGTTTAAGGACGATTTTTCGCGGTTCCTTGAAAGTCGTTAAACAGAGAGCCAACTGTATTTTTACTTTTGACTCACTTTAAAACAAGGCTAAAGTGTTATGATTTCGGTTTGTTTGTCTGTACGTGCTCTAACTGTAGTAAATACACATCGATTTCTTCGAAATTTATGTGGATTATTCCTATGTACAATAACATTTAACCTGTTTAAAAGGGACTATGAAGCAATTATGGTTCTTCTACAGGAGCATCCAAAAGAATTCCAATACATTGTGCTCTGTGAGCAATGATCCTTTAAAGGATATCATACATTTCTGCCATTTCAAACAAATGAAAATTGGTATATGGTAATAAGAATCACAAAATAAGGATCTTCATCGAAAACTGTGTCTGTAGCATTCATACCTCATTTATAGAAGGAATCAAAATAATTCCAATGCATTCTGATATACGGCAATTAGAGATATTAAGCAAATTTTAAACATAGGACTGCACTGCAAAAAATCTTCTAAGAGTGAGAAGTTTTGCAAAATTTTCGGTTTTTCAGAATTTTTTCTAAAAGTTTTGTAACATACAGGTTTATCGTTTATTTCACTATGGAGTGCGGCTTGTAAAGAGACAGTCTCAAAATTTTTCAGTGCCGGACATAATTAATTTATTTGTACTTATGTACCAAAATCGCACAATTTTTTCGAACTATACAGTTAAGGCCGATGCATAGATCTTTCGCTTTTCTGCCGCTACAGTTGGTACTGAGACATTCTTCTCCCGAACTTTACAACTTCTTAACCCCTTCACTGTTTCTTTTTTCTGATACACTGTGTCCAAAAATAAGCATACTTTTATTTTTCATAAGCAGTTTTGCAATCTAACCGATTGTGAAAATTCATATCAGTAATCAAAGCTGTTACAGGTAATGCATACATACTATTTAATTTATGAAGCTTTTAAATTACTGCGAAAATATTGCAATTTTACTTAAAATTGGTTTGTCAAAACGGAAAACCAAACTGGAAGAGCGTTTTGCAAAAATGGATTTAGAAAAGAACAGGAAGCATTTATTAAGTACTTACATTTTATTTCAGAATTCTGCTCTTGTGTGATCAATTTTGAAACATAGAGTTAAACATAGTCCTATATCAAAATCAGAAAAAAAACATCTTGTTTCTTTTCTTATTCTTTTACCACTGCCGTACTGTTTTGTGCAACATACAAAGCACTGCCTCATCGGTCTCACTGGTTCGGGGGAACATTTCTCACAAGTGTCTTTCCGTGAATCTCAAAGGATTCGGTAAAATTCCCTGTCGACCTTTCGTTTCATTTGCCGTTCTATGCTGTATAGAACGACTAGATACATCTGTTAAATCGCAGCATATAATAAACGTTAATGATAATAATAAAAAAAAATCTGATGTGTCCAACACATGACTTCCTTGCACGTCCATTAGATCAAAAATACTTTCGACGCACTTCCTCTACATTTATTTGTTTGAAAGAGATAAAATATCAATAATAGTAAGGTTTAGCGAATTCTAGCCAAATATTTCGATATCGCCAAGCTGAGTTCAATTTGAAAGATTTTGTTCTGACACTTTATTTGGCGATATTTCACCAAAAGCCGACAAACTTGAGATAGTCAGCGAGATTTTGGGGATAGCCAAAGTAGTCATTCACCACAGACTTTCAATGAGTTGAATGCATCTATACACCTCAATGTATTCAAAGTCATTTGGCTCACCATGTAAATAAATTCTCAGTCGATTGCTGTCAAAAAAGATATTGAAAACAGTTAGGTATTACAATAGTTCTAAATACAAAGTTAAAAAATCTACGGGTTAAAGTTTTAGAGTTATACAAAATAGGAAATAATTTTTGGCGCCAAATTTGGCGATATTTCGGCGAAACCCGTCAATGTCGACGACATTTGGCGAGATTTTAAGCATAAACCAAACAATGACAGATTATCGCCAAATTTGGCGATATTTCGCCAAAACTCGCCAAGAACGATGACAAATGGCGATACTTTGGGCATGGACCAAATGACTGACTATCGCCAAATTTGGCGATATTTCGCCAAAACTCGCCAAGGTCGAGGACAGACGGCGAGATTTTGGGCATGTACCAAACAATGACTGTCTACAGTTGTATTATAATGAAGATGTCCATAGACATTAAGGTACTGAAATTCTTTTCGGTGGTCCTGTAAATAAACTCTCCAGTAGATTTGAACCAAAAATCGAGATTGACAACTAGATGTTACAACAACCTTATATATGAAATTTCATAATAGTTTTTTGTGATTTGAGAGTTAAATATGCACACACGTACACCAAAAGTCGCCAAGCTTGGCGACTTTTGGCACAGTTCTTGAGGGAGGCACGTGACCGTGGTCGGACCATTACCTAACTTATGTGGTAGGACGGTATTGTGCTTGAAATGGATGAATGCCCCTAAAATTGCTATTGGCCGTAATGTATTGGAAATCTTTTGAGTGTTCCTGTAGCAGAACTATAAATGATAAAGACACTTTTTTTTATGGAGAAATTCATTTTCTAACTCTTTACAGCATACATCACTTCTGAGTCGTTTGAAATAGCCCAATACCTCTAAAAAACGCTTTGATGAATTTCGGCCCATAGAGCGTAATGTATTTCGAATCTTTTGGGCGGTCCTGTAGATAAACTATTCAGTCGAATGGAACCGAAAGGGGAGGTGCACAACTAGATGTTACAACAATCCTAAATATAAAGTTTCAACATTCAACGCCTAACAGTTTTTTGAGATATGCGAGTTTAATGAATTTCGGCCCATTGAGTGTAATGTATTTCGAATGTTTTGGGCAGTCCTGTAGATAAACTATCCAGTCGAATGGAACCAAAAGGGGAGGTGCACAACTAGATGTTACAACTATCCAAAATATGAAGTTTCGACATTCTACGCCTAATAGCTTTTGAGTTAGGCGAGTTTAATGAATTTCGGCCCATAGAGCGTAATGTATTTCGAATCTTTTGGGCGGTCCTGTACATAAACTATCCATTCGATTGCCACCAAAAGGGGAGGTGCACAACTAGATCATAGAACAATCCTAAATATCAAATCTCAACATTCTACGACCAATAGTTTTTGAGATATGCGAGTTACATACATACGTACGTACGTACGTACAGACGGCATGGAAAAACTGGCCACAGTAGACTCGCCACTGGTCAAAATGAGTTGCAGACGCGTTAATATGATCGTGCATGCTAGCCTACGATGAGATGCATCGAAAAAAATTTTTAAATTAAATTTAGAGGTAGTCAAAATCGGTTTTTATGTCGAAATTTGCCCCCAAAATTTTTCGGGATCACATTACTTCCTTATACTACGTACAAGGAAGTAATTAATGTTCGAAAATGAGCTACAAAATTAAGATCAATATTTAAAGAGTTCTATGGATACTATCAATTATTCTTAAAAACACATAAACGAAATTGGTGATATTCTAAACTTTTTTTTCTTGTAAATGTGATTCTTGTTGTTGATTCTTTAATTCTTTGTAAAAAATTTAAAATAATTCAAGAAGAATATTCAAAAAAAAATTAAATTGAAACTAAACAAAAGTTTTAAATTAAAATTAAATAATAGTCGCCCTTGCATAATAGTCGCATCCCCGTTTGAAGCAGAAAAAAACCGCTAAAATAATTTCCTCGCATAAAAGTAGCTGTCACGTATTTGACCTTTATCTAGAAAATGAATATTAGAAAAATCCAAAAAATTATTATGAATTGTGTATTATGCTATTAGAATTCGCCGTCAAAATTTTCCTTCAATTATATGGCTATAAAAAATATACCATCAAAAGAACAATGCCTTTTTTTTGTGTGCAACTGACGAAAAAGGCTATTTAATAAGCAGAATATGATCTGGAAACAATTGTTAATTTACTAATTTTATATAATGCATTTTTATACCAGTAATGTTTTAGCATTAGAGTGTACAATATTGCGTAGTAGATTTTTCCGCATAATAGTCGCGCCTAGACTTTCGCAATGAAAATTTGACAAAAAAATCTGATGTGTCCAACACATGACTTCCTTGCAGTCCATTAGATCAAAAATATTTTCGACGCACTTCCTCTAAATTTATTTGTTTGAAAGAGATAAAATATCAATAATAGTAAGGTTTAGCGATTTCTAGCCAAATATTTCGATATCGCCAAGCTGAGTTCAATTTAAAAGATTTCCTTCTGACACTTTATTTGGCGATATTTCACCAAAAGCCGACAAACTTGAGATAGTCAGCGAGATTTTGGGGATAGCCAAAGTAGTCATTGACCACAGACTTTCAATGAATTGAATGCATCTATACACCTCAATGTATTCAAAGTCATTTGGCTCACCATGTAAATAAATTCTCAGTCGATTGCTGTCAAAAAAGATATTGAAAACAGTTAGATATTA
>JAWZYV010019468.1:0-26410 GCA_038373885.1 Cheiracanthium punctorium
ATATCCATGTAAGTCATACTCACATGAGTTGCTCCAAAAGAAATCAAATGCTGGGCTTCTAAAATACTCTCAGCTTCAATTAAGCTCCTAGATAAGGGTGTGATGTTCCCATAATTAATTATTTTTTGGAGGGAAACCATATTATCTCCTTCAATAAAAATTTAAATAGCACAAAAAATAATCGAATAGTGTAAACAAACGTATAAAAGCCGATTGTTTTCCTTTATAGAAAATCATATGGAGAATCAGTACAGCGCCCTCTATAGGTCGTTTCCGTTGCGAATACAAACCCAATGGGGTCCTTTCACCTGACGTCACAGCCTGCCGAATACGTATATCACGTGATCTACCTCCATCGTCTGCTAGCAGCTAGCGAGTTTGTTTTGATTTTAACGGCGATCTCATGATGGCTGAAAGTGGCCTTGCTAAGCAATATAATAGATCGAATAGAAATAAAAGGACTCGCAAAAGTGTTTTAAAACATTTTAATAACGATATAAGTTCAGTAGTCAGTTTTGTAAAGATAATTTTTTGTACAAAGGCATACAGATTAAACTCGCAAAATAAATTTGCGATTTGTATTTGTTTTCGTTAGAGTTGGAATGTTAAAGTTTTATTGTGAGTATCTTTTAAGTTTTATTGTTTCTTTACGCCTTTATATTAATTATACTCTTTTGCAATACATAAACTGCAATTCATATTCTTTCTAACACTGCTGATTAATGCACATTACACAGTTATACAGAGTACATTGCAATAGCATTTTCTTTTCTTTTCTTTAAATCACACGATTTCTTGTAATGTGCTTTTAATTAAGTACCCTACATTTATTACGTTAGTGTTTAAAATATACTACTGTAATATGTTACACTTAATTAGTACATGTAAAAGTGCTCAATTTTCACCAGTTGATAAGGTGTTTATATTTTGTGTATATCTTAATATTCACCTAACTTTACGATTTATTTTAAGTTATGCGTGTTTTACTTTGTGTGCTACATTTATTAAATTTATTTAAAATATTATAAATTATCTTGTTTAATTAACATACTACACAAAATGTTGGATAATTTATTAAACTACCCGATTATTTATTTCTGTATATATACTAATATTCAAGCATTTTTTGAAAAACTTTATTATTTAAGTTTTTCGTGTCTTCTAAATGTGCTAATTTGTTAATTTTATTATTTAAGATATAACTTTTTTTGTTTAATTAGCATAACTTGCAAGAATATCTTTCTCAACATCCTTGCAACAATATTAGGCGAACTCCAAGAAGCTGGTTTTGTAAAAAATATAACAGTTCAATAGGTCTTAACTTCTATAGAAATTTGTATTCTATTGCACACACCAACAGCCACATAATTTGGAAACTTTGGTAATTTACATAATTTTTTTTTTTTTGATTCATTGATAGTAGTAACACAGGAACAGCATTTGTGCTGTGACACTACTCTTTCCCAGGTGGTATATAGGGTGATTCAAAATTAGAGGGACAAACATTTAGGAATGGTAGAATACACCAAGATGGCTCAGAATCACATATCAATGTGGCACCGGAAATGTCTTCTTCATGTATGTGTTAATAATCACATTAGAAGAAGTGTTGAACTGTGCATCTAATTTCTTAGCCAAGTTTCATAAAGAATGGGCTCTCCGCTGACAATTTCATCAATGTAATCATTAAAAAAATCTGAATTAACAATTTTTATGAAGTGCCATTTGTGAAAGATGCATTAGTTTTTGAAAAAACCGGACCAGAAATTTCAGGGTTACTTCAACATGTCTTCTAAGTGATTATTAAAAGGTTCAAGACTATGTTTCCGACCTCTCATTGCTTTGTGATTCTGGACTGTCTTGTTATAACCTACGTTTCCTGAAAGTTTGTCCCTCTAATTTTGAATCACCTTGTACACAAGAATGCTGAATAGTTTTGAATTCCATATTTTAACATATATTTATTACACGTAACACATGTATGTGCAATCCCTGATTTTAAGAAATTACTGGATATGCTTTAACAATGGGTTTCAAGATTTTATTTTTCTTGTAAACACCTTCTATAATTTAAAAAATATTGATAAGTGCTGTATGTTGTCGAGTACTAGTACATTCTTTTTTTTAAACAGATTCCCAAGATTGTTTTTACAAACTCCTTCTCAGATTAAAAAATCAAAATAAATCCCTAGTGTACTAATACATTTTTTTTCCATGTGTGTATGTGTGTGAACTCTTTTTTTTTTCTCCACATCTCATGACTGGTTAGATACAAATAATATATCAGGTTGTAACGAAAGTTTTCTGCCAACAAAAAATTCCAAACAAAGTTAGAAAAAGAACCTGAAAGGAGTACCTTTAATGCGGATAGTAATCACCACCCACATCTATAATTTTCTACCAAAGTTTTGGTAGTTTTTCAAAGCCTTCGGCCAAGTAACATGGGGGGCAAGAGACCAAAAACATAATTTTCAAATGCCAAAAATCGTTTGACAAAATAGGAGGAAACAGGCGAATGCGAACTGTTTGCTGAGATCATATCTGAGGTGGCGGGAAACTTTCGTTACAACCTAATATTAATTATAGTATATAGTTTATCTATTTTTTTGCTCCTGTTCACGTTGCTTTATCAAAAATGAATTTTTAAATATTTCAAATGAAAATAATTACTAAATTACAGGATTGAATCAGTGCTTTTATGGATTTCAGTCGTATAGTTTAAGAACAATATGCTAACTGATTTTTTGGGAATGACAGAAATATTCATATCTCTGCCTTCTCAAATAAATCTGTTGGATACTCTAAAAATAAATCTCTAATTGCCAGTGAAGTGTGCTACCTCACCAAGAAGAGATAACTTGTGTACAATGTTCGAGTTAATCGCAAAAGGTAAGCTGTATCTTTTAGTTTTATACAAGTGAACTTGTCCTGCATAAGACCACCAGCATTCCAAAAAAGAGTTGAGCTGAGAAATAGACATGACAAGGCCCTAAAAGGACCGTTGCTAGAGAGTAAAAGTCAAGAAAGAAGCAGCAAGATGTACTTGTCGCTGAAGATTGATCAAAGGCTGCACAGGGTGACAAGTGTCAGTCGTTTAGCGAGAACAGGGGCACCACGTGTAGGCGACCAACATCACCCCCTCCCCCAATAGAACACACTTCAATATAAGTACAAATTTACTGTCTGTTTTACTATGCAAGTTTCTTTAATACATATATATATTACTGTATTAAAATGAACACTGATAATATTTAAGTAAAATTATTACATCTTCTTGTTATGTCTGATTATTGTCACTTGGTAACAATAAGAAAAACCTGTGTCCATTGTGATATCAAGTAGAGGTGTGCTGGATTGTTAAGTTAGATACGCGGATATGGATCTGTAAACAGATAACTTGTTTTTATATCTGCAGATACGGATATGAAAACGGATCATGTGTTTCTTATATCTGCAGAAAAAAATTATAAAAGAATATTTCAAATATGCATTATATTACCATAGGCACCGACTTCATGGGGCTTGAAGGGGCTTCAGCCCCCCCAATATTTTTATTCAGGGGGCTGAGCCCCTTCAAAAACTTCACTCCAACTTTTTTGTGTCAAATCATATTTCTTCCTCCAAATAGGTTAAACTTAAGAATCCTAAAAATAGAGAATGTATCGCTAGCTTCTTCTGTCTCCCACTCCGCTTTTTCTTTCACAGGGATTCAGGAATTACGTTGGGCGCCTGTAATGCCGTAAGGCACGGATGTCAACCTTCTTTATCAAGAGCGCAAGCACAAACAAATGACCATTAGATAGCTAGGCAAAAAGAAACGGGTGTTTTCCCCCACAAGAACCCTTCAGATTTTACACCGTAACACAATTGATGATGAAATTGCTTTCTAGTAGGGAGAGGACTGCGTTTTTTTAGGAGGGTCGTTCTCATGTAATGTAATCTTTCTTTTTTAAATCAGTACAGCAAAAGCTTTCACTTTTGTTCTATTGTGAGATACAGACTCTTCTGTAGATGTCTGACCATAAGGGAGATTTTCCCATTGTGCAAAACTGCAAACGATTGTGACATTCCCATTTCCCAGCAGTATTAAGTTTCGATGCTGAAAATAAACCGTTTAAATGTGACTTAAAAACAATTCAAGGCAGAAAATTGATAGTCAAATTTAAGTTTGAAGATTTTAAATCACGAAGAACCTTGTGAGATAGATGAAAAATTGATGTTTAATACAGTTTCGGATATAGACAGTATTCATTTCTTTATACGCTTTATCAAAACTTTACTAATATCGAACGCTTAACGTTTCTGATTTAGCTACAGTTAGGAGCTAAATAAAAAATGATTTCATAAAAATCTTCGAGCAGCACAACTTCTGGATTATATTTTATAATTGCTTGCTCTTATCTTCTCTCTTTACATATAAAACTCTATCCCCCATCAAGGGCGTAATCAGAGGTGGGGGGGGGGGGGAGGGCTACGCGGGCTGAGCACTACTTAGCTGTCTCCCAGCCCCCCTACGATTTTCAAAAATTTTTGTTAGTTTACACATAAATA
This sequence comes from Cheiracanthium punctorium, assembly GCA_038373885.1. NCBI lineage: Eukaryota > Metazoa > Arthropoda > Arachnida > Araneae > Cheiracanthiidae > Cheiracanthium > Cheiracanthium punctorium. Next base: position 4,552 of record JAWZYV010019468.1, read on the forward strand.
CGAAAATTTAGAAACGAACATTTGAAAACCATGAAATCTTTAAGAAGACTCGTTGTTTTAGGCGAATTTCGGTTCATTATTTTGCTACTCTTGGCTGCATATGGTGCCAGTGGCGGTTCCAGAGGGAGGTCACAGTGGTCATGGGCCTAGATTAACCATCTCGCCAAGAAAGAAGGAAGAAAAAAAACGAGGGCCCAAGCCGAGCTTGGACAAGGCCCAAAATTCAGAGAGGCCTTGATCATGTGCATACATATCATATTGTGTTGCTGAAAGAGAATTCCTCTTTAGAAAACCATTAGTCTCTGACTAATTTACTTTATTTTATAACAACACTAAAGTATGCACACAATATTCTGACTATGTGCTCAGTCGTTGTTCCTTGGCAGAAAAATATGCAGCCGTTTTGTAAATATGTGCATTCATCCATTCATCCATACATAGAGGGCAAAGGAAAGGGGAGTCACAGCGAGCATGATTAACGTAAGGGTGAATGGGGTAGTTGCCTCGAATCCACAATGAAAGAAAACGATCAAAATCAAAAAATGGTTTTAGAAAAATGTGTGAATTGGGCGTGTGATACATATACTCGTATTCGACCCCCACCTCCACCCCACACTTGCAAATAGCCTCCCTCTTCTGTAAAAGCACTCTATGAAGCACCTATGTTTGTAAATTATTATTTATGGAATATCAAACTAGCGTAACTGCTACAAAACCATAAAAATTATAGAGGAGGAAGGAGGGGGCTGTCATGGGGAAAGAGGGACTATACCTAAACAGGGCCGGATTACCCATTAGGCTGAGTAGGCTTTCACCTGTGGGCTCCTACCATTTTAGAGGCCTGCGTTAAAATTTAGAAGGAAAAAAATATAATCAAACATTATTAAAGCTATTTTAGTGTTAATATTTATACAGTATATGTATATGTAACTCTGAGAAAATAATTCTGATTCATTATTGACTTCGTACACAAGAAACACTTTTTGGCATTGTACACTTCTTAATTGAAATTTGAATGAATATGTGCTAGAAAGTTTGAAGCTGACTATTTCGCTTGAATTTTTATGTGCACATTTCAGTGATACCTTGCATTAGATGGATGTATATTTTGCAAATTCAATAAGGAGAACTTTTAGCACTATGTTTACACGAACGGGCTATGGTAATCATACGAAGGCTTATAAACAAAATACCCTTCGTACCCCAGTCATCACAATCATATTTTATACAACTTTTTTCCGTTCTGAATAAAAATTAATTTTCGTATATTGTTGCACAAATATCATCAGAATAAATTTCAAATAACATAATGCGTTATGGTTTTAGTTTATAAAATGAATACTATGTATCCATTTAGCCAAAGCGTCCCTGACTTACCAATTGCTAGTGTGCTAGTTTAATTTGTTTTGATAATTGTTAAGGTAATCTGGAACAATTTTCCAAATAGAAGGGTGATTTAGAGTGCAGTGGAGTTTTTATATATGTTTTAAAAATAATAAGGCGTAGACTATTATTTCGAATTAGATTTCATTCATTTTGTTTCCATTTTTCATATTATTGAGTATTCTTAAAAATTGTCTGTAAATATCTATAATAATTCAGAGTGATAATTTTGGCATTGTATATCTGTTTCTGTGTTATTCCACTTTTAAATGTAAAGCACGATTATATTTTATACAACTTTTTTCCGTACTGAATAAAAATAAATTTTCATATATTGTTGCACAAATATCATCAAAATATGTTTCAAATAGCATAATTCATTATGGTTTTAGTTTATAAAATGATTACTATGTGTCCATTTTGCCAGGAGCGTCTCTGATTTGCCAATTGCTTATGTGCTGGTTTAATTTGTTTTCATAATTGTTAATTGTTAAGGTAATCTGGAACGGTTTTCCAAAAAGAAGTGTGATTTAAAGTGCAATGCAGATTTTCTATGTCAAGTTCCACACGAAGCCCCCCCCCCCCGGCCTAGATCCCTCGCGCAGATAGTTGGCCATAACACCACATTTCAACATTTTTCATTTTTTATGTTATTGAAAGATTATATGAGTATTCTTAGTTTAATGTAAAATGAATATTTTCAGTATTAAAATGTTTATGAAGACCTAAAATAGTGTAGACTCTGAATTTTGATATATTCTCGCACTTGGATTTCTTTGTTAAATCATTTTTAAATGTTAACAAGGATGATATTATTGAAAAATTAATTTTTTTCCTGCTGTGAAAATATTATGAGAATGAATTTAAAAGTATATTTTATTTATTTATTTGTTTTTACAATTCAAATCACGGAAATCCGTTTAAAATGTATGTGTCGAAGAGAGGACTTGTAACTTTGTATGATGGTTTGTATATTTGTTTGATTTGTTTTAATACATGGAAAGGAGGTATTTATTACTTCTTTGTTTATGTTTTTTAAAATAATTTTAAATGTAATCTGTAAAAAGTTGTCAAAAAATGTAATTTAAATGTGATCAGTTTTTCTGTCTTAAAGTAGTGCGACATTTAATTAAAGTCGATTCAATTTATGGGTATTTCATCATGTAGTAAAATAAAAAATACTATTTTATATTAGTAAAAATTATCTCTGATGAATGTTTGCAAGTAAATAAAATAATCCAGATTTTAGTATTTCGTCTCGTTTGTACTTCTAGGGTATTTTGAAATATTATCTGGAGTAATGTTTTGCAGAACAGTTTTCCACATTTGACTGCATGCATTTTCTTTCCTATGAAATTATCATTAAATACATTTCGAAAAAGATTTTACTTGTTTTGCTGTTATTAACTTAATTAAAATTCAGTTGTTCTTTCAGAAGGGAGATTTGCTTTCTCCATATGTGTACTGAAGACTGATTCGAGATCTTGAGTTCAAATACTTAATTTAAAAAATGAGTTCAAAAAATTTTTGAAAAATTTATTAAATGGAATTCCTTTTATTTTCATGAAAGTGTTATGTTAAAAAAGCACATTTTGAAATCTCAATTCTAAAATTTCTGAACCCCTTTATTATACTGACGGAGAGAAGGATTTTGTGTCCCCCCGTCCACCTCCGTAAGGATACGAGCCCCCCCAATAATTTTTACAAGTCGGCGCCCGTGCTCAGCCCGCGTAGCCCGCCCCGCCCCCCCCCACCTCTGATTACGCCCTTGATGGGGGATAGAGTTTTATATGTAAAGAGAGAAGATAAGAGCAAGCAATTATAAAATATAATCCAGAAGTTGTGCTGCTCGAAGATTTTTATGAAATCATTTTTTATTTAGCTCTTAACTGTAGCTAAATCAGAAACGTTAAGCGTTCGATATTAGTAAAGTTTTGATAAAGCGTATAAAGAAATGAATACTGTCTATATCCGAAACTGTATTAAACATCAATTTTTCATCTATCTCACAAGGTTCTTCATGATTTAAAATCTTCAAACTTAAATTTGACTATCAATTTTCTGCCTTGAATTGTTTTTAAGTCACATTTAAACGGTTTATTTTCAGCATCGAAACTTAATACTGCTGGGAAATGGGAATGTCACAATCGTTTGCAGTTTTGCACAATGGGAAAATATCCCTTATGGTCAGACGTCTACAGAAGAGTCTGTATCTCACAATAGAATAAAAGTGAAAGCTTTTGCTGTACTGATTTAAAAAAGAAAGATTACATTACATGAGAACGACCCTCCTAAAAAAAAGCGCAGTCTTCTCCCTACTAGAAAGCAATTCCAACATCAATTGTGTCACGGTGTAAAATCTGAAGGGTTCTTGGGGGGGAAAAAACCCGTTTCTTTTTGCCTAGCTATCTGATGGTCATTTGTTTGTGCTTGCGATCTTGATAAAGAAGGTTGACATCAGTGCCTTACGGCATTACAGGCGCCCAACGTAATTCCTGAATCTCTGTGAAAGAAAAAGCGGAGTGGGAGACAGAAGAAGCTAGCGATACATTCTCTATTTTTAGGATTCTTAAGTTTAACCGATTTGGAGGAAGAAATATGATTTGACACAAATAAGTTGGAGTGAAATTTTTGAAGGGGCTCAGCCCCCTGAATAAAAATATTGGGGGGACTGAAGCCCCTTCAAGCCCCATGAAGTCGGCGCCTATGCTTATAAGTTCTTTAAAATTTTTAGTCAATCTTCTAAGAGTTTCTGCCATGTCCGAGTGGATAAGGCACTCAAAATGGTAGACCGCTGATCGCACGGCTGTCGATTTAATGGTCTGGAGTTTTGGTGGGTTTTCTCCAAATGTAACGGAAATACACGTTAGAACCCCCCCCCCAAAAAAACACACTTTTTAGGCAGATACCCATCGTGCAAGTTTGACTTAATATACGCAATATATACTTCTAAGACAGCTCGTTTGGAGGCCACCTCCTGGATCTACTAATGTCCTATCTCACAAAGCCAAATTTTCCCTTACGCGAGAGGTCTGGGAACGCATTTCTCGTGTAAGTCAAGACTCTAAAGTAATGTGGCTCGGACAATGAAATATTTTGTTATTTTAATTCGATAATTACACAAAGAACTCGAAGCCATAAATTGGGTTGATAAGGCACTATGACGAAGATATTTTATACTATTTCAAATATAAATTTATACGGAATATTTGGACAGGTGGGTCTATTATAACCTGGGGGTAGTAATGACCATCTGAAATTTTAAAAAGCTTTGAAATTTAAATTTACAAAAATATTAATAACAAACAAAATACACATACTTAAGTACCGTGTTTATTCGCGTAACAGTCGCACTTTTTTGCCAATTTTTCAGAGTGAAAGTCTACGTGCAACTGTTATGCAGGGTAAAATTTACAACATGTTATTCTAACTAAAGCTATTTTTTCTACTTCAAAACGGGGGTGCGACTATTACGCGAGTAAACACGGTATTATGTATTTCAAAAAAGAGATAAAAGAAAACAAATAAAATTTGATTTAGTAGATTAAATTATATTTATGGAAATGAAGCATACAATTTATGTAATTCTAAATACATACGGTGAAGGAAAATGCAGTTTTGTCCCCAAAGCTTGCGACGCCCATGGACCCAGTTGAATGTTTGAATATAAATACTCAGCTAAATCACAACCTAAAAAAATTCAAGTTTTGTCTTTCAGTGAGTTTTAGAATTTATCGTAAATTTAAATATTTTCCATATTATCTAAGTTTTCAGCTTCCATAACTGACACTGCTCCTTAACATTTTCATTTCCATCTACAGATAAAATTTGGAAACATTTTTAACTAAGATTTGCGCAAAAGGTTTCAAAATCATCTAGAATGGAAATTTGATTCACCCCATCCATTACGGGAAGCTGTCGCTCTAATGGTCGGGAATTTAGTGTGTTTCACTCCATATGTAACTCGAATGCGCCTTATAACCCCTTAAAAAGTTCCCCCCCCAAGGCATCCCCCCCCACGGCTGACAGCCTTCGTGAATCTTTGTCTCTTAACCACAGTAACCAAGAATCCATTATAGTACTGCAGAAATACTGGCAGCCTTATTTTTCTAGAACTTAGGAACACATTTCGAAAATTCCCTTAAAGAATCTAATAAATACTACCTAGAAATGTTTTTACTACTTTTGGTTTCATATACAGTGGGAATCCAGAAACATTCCTAGACAAATATACTGTTTGTGTTTTAAACAGGAGTATGAAAGGCTTTTCTTTCCCTTTCCTGTTTACTTAAATTTAAAGATCACAAGAGATCCTAACACTTCTTCAGTGACACTACTACGTGTAATTCTAGTGCAGCTCATAAATTACATCAAGAGAGGGAGGGGGGGGGGAATGAAATCAACAATTTTATGATTTTCATTTGCACATGCTATCTGAGCAATCTGTGGTGTTAAGATTAATTTAATGTCAGAATATAAAATGTATTTTTTGTATTTTGAAAATACAAAATACTATGAAAATATATTTTAAAATACATTCTCAAAATACTTTGTTTTTTGCAAGTGAAAATACAAAATACAAGATACAAATGTATTTTGAAAATACATGTATATTAACGATACTGCCGAACTCTGCAACTCACATACATGTATATCTGGGTGTGATAACGGAGTGAAGAATATACATTTTGTATGGTAAAAAAATCCTCATGGGGGGAGGGGGTTGTGCCCCCCTTATCCTCCAGGGTTTTAAAAAACTTCCCTAAAAGACCCTCTTTAAATCAAATTTTAGTGTAACATGCAAGGTTTTTGACAAATTTTCATTTCTAAATGCTAAAACAGAAAAAAAAAACTTTGGGGAAAAAGAGATCACATTGCCATCTCTCTTCAGCACTTACCTGTGCTGATCTTCTTTTACTCTTGCAGCTTCTTTCTTTTATTCTTGCAGCTTATAAAACTGGGCAGATAACTTCATCCTATTTTACAAGCCGAAAAAGTACAAGTACAATGCTGCTGCTTCAAATGTACAGCAAAATTATACAAGCACTCATTAGGCATAAAACTGTATCTAGACATGAACTGTTTCGATCACATTCCTAAAAATAAAAATTTTTAAAGACTACAATTTTAAGGAAAACTCAAATTGTCACTTCATAAAATTTTTTTTTGAGTTGAAAATTCATTTTATATCACCTCTATTTGAAAAGAAAATCCTATTCTGTATACTAATGCATTAAGCCACGTGCGGTCTCCCCTTCCTTAATCTGTCCTTGCTTTTCAAGCTTAAATCAAAACCAAATATAAAAAAATTTGAACTTATAACAATGTACTTTACCATCATTTACACACCAATCTAATAATGTTTGCAGTAAACTTGAATGAGAAGATGAAACCAGACTCATGAACTACAAGAATGAGCAAATATCTAAAAACGATAACCAAATATTAAAAATTAAACACAACAATGGGCAAACTGCTTCGAATGTACAGCGAAATTGTAACTTACTGTTTATAAATTCACAGTACAAAATAATCACAGCACACAGAACTCAAAAGTTTAACACTATGTCACAATACTTTACCAACTGCCAAAGAATTATACAGTTTTATAAATACAACAGTTTAATGAAAATAAAAACTAATTTATAAATCTTCAAAAATTAATAACATTGAATCAGAGCTCAACTAAGGGAAGTGTAGATGGGAGTAACAGGACAGCTGCCCTGGGACCCAAATTATTAAACAGAAATATTGTCTATGGTAGAAATGCATGTGGAGTGCATGATACATATGTGAACATATATGATCAATCTACACAAAAACCATATTATGTACGTGTGAATACATATGGGCGAGCATAGAAGTATTTTTAGGAGAGGGCAAACGTCACAAATTTTTTCTAGATAAGGGCAAATTTCACATTTATAACAATTTAGTTTCTGATAGTACTTACGTATTATCCAGGCGATCATTCTCGCCAAAATCACTTGTCTTGCCAGACCGCTGGGATAATATGCAAGTACCGTTTCGATTTTGCTTAATGATACACTTTTGTTTACATCATAACACAATATACTAAATCTTTAGGCTGAGGAGAGAAAGGGGAGGGGGGGCAAGTGCCCTTTCATGCTCTCCCTTATGGATGCCAATGTGAATACATAAACTTATAAGGGACCCTCATGAGCATTGCCTACCCCATGTCTCAGTCAGGCTTTGCATGAAATTTTAAATTTCTGTCCATGAAAAAAAAAAAAAAATCTAATTCCATAAACTGATAATTTAACATGCAAACAAAAAAATTCAAACATTTGTTATAAAAAAGCAATACATAGATAAATTACCTAAATAATTGGCTTTATTAATACATAATACTGAACATAAATATGTTTATTTTGAACATTTATAATTGCATTACACAGTAAATAATAGTTAACATTTCCATGATTATTCTTTATAAATTCTATTTATAAAAAATTATTGATTCATTTTACCTCACCTCTATTTAACAAAAGAAAGTTCTATTCAGTATACTAATGCATTTTCTTTCAAGCACTGACGGGTTTATGCAATTGTGAGTGGGGGCGGTTAGTTGGAAGATTTTAATACACATCCATTTTATGGGAATAAAGTAGCATCTTTTCATTATATAGGATCTTATCATTAATTCCTTTTTTCTCGGGAGGGGGGCAGTCGCCCCCTTCAATCATCGGTACTTGCTTTCAAGCTTAAATGAAAACTAAATACAAAAAAATTGAACTTATAACAATGTATTGTATCTTCATTTACACACCGATCACCTAATGTTTGTCATAAACCTAAATCAGAACATGAAACCAAACAAACAATAACCATGGCTCACTGGGATATATTCATTTATCCAAGTGAGCCATGCAATAACAAACAAATATCTAAACCAAAAATTAAAAACGGAACGCATCACGAGGCAAACTAATTTAACGTCCGTGTTTTATTTCCAAATTACGAACAAACCCTGTTTTGACCCTTCAATTGAATTCTACTATAAGCACTATTTATGAAGAAAAATAATTAAATATTACTTTGCAGCATTTATTCGATGTTTGTTTACGTTCTAAGCCTAATGGCGAATAGCTCGGAAAAGATCGAAAAATTCTACTTGTAACCATCTAATTTGTACAGAAAGAAAATAAACATATTTATTTAATATCATAAACATACATATTCACTTACATGAACAGACACAAATACATACGAAACCTTTCAAAACGAGCATCTGCAACAAACTTATCCTTTCGAACAACCGATGACCACAGCACACATTTTTCTGGTTCATTTACAATATAAAAGTTTTACTAGCTGCTATTGTGACTTTTCCCATTTATTTCCCACCAAAATCTACAAGATATAATGGTTTCTCTGATAAAAAAGTCATTTTTAAAATAATTTTTTTGCCAAAACGCAATGCGGAACAATACAATTGAATGGGCGGGATAACATTGTTTTGCCGACACCAGCTGATTCAGAGGTTTTCTTCTTCTCGACGTGAAAGGACCCCATAGGAACTTTCAAACAATCTGTCAGACAGGAGAGCAAAACCGTGTCTTTTATTTAAAAAGAAAAAAAAATAAATGCTGCGAAGAAATTAAATAATTATAAATGTTGCTTTTAAATTTTTTTAAAGGATGTTTAAAAAAAATTGCTAACATGCATTTTTTAACTAAAAGCTGGATTAGTTTAAAAAGGAAAATTTGAAATTAGCATTAAATTTCTTAACAAAAAATTTTAACTAAAAATATTCCTTTTTAAAAATTAAACCTGGAATAGATTTGATTTAGAAATTATAAATCAACATTGAAATTCCTGACAACAGTTATAATTCTCTCTCTCTCTCTCTTTTTTTTTTTTTTTTTTTTTTTTTTTTTTTTTTGTAACTTTGAGGTTAGAGTGAAATTAATGAAAGTTTATACAAGAAATAATTGAAACATCTTCATTTTAAGGGGATAATTAATTGTTAAATAGAAAGAAACATACTACTATATTTCATTCTAATTATTACTTTGATTTAAAAGCATATATATATATATATATATAAACTATGTTATTTGAGTTTTTTTTCATATTATACAGTTTGTTCACCTGATATGGTAAATGGGATTTAATTACATTTTATTAAGGGCTTTTTAAATCAAAGTAATAATTAGAATGAAAGAGTAAAAGGTTTTTCTTTCCCATTTAACAATTACCTCCTTAAATTAAGATGTTTCAATTATTTATTGCAGCGTTTTAAAAAAATCATCTTATTTATTCTAATTTTTACTCAAATATATATTCATTTTCGCTTAAAATGTTCATTTAAACTTTACTGATAACATTATTTAGTAGAAAATTCGACTGAATGTTCATTATTAAAGATTAAAAAACTGAATGTATGTAGAAAAATGTGAGGGGAGGGGGACGCGCCACCGTAAGTTAGCCTTTGTTGGGGGGGGGGCGACGTTAAAAGGTTGAGAACCGCTGTTTTACTGTATAAATTTCATTAATTTCACTCTAACCTCAAACTTACAAAAAAAAAAGAAAAAAAAAAAGAAAATTAAAACTATTATCATGAATTTCAATGTTCATTTCTAATTTAAAACTTATCCAGGTTAAAATTTTAAAATTGAATATTTTTTTAGTTTAAAATTTTTGTTACGAAATTTAATGCTGATTTAAAATTTTCCTTTTTAATCTAATCAGGCTTTTAGTTAAAAAAAAAAAAAATGCATGTTAGCATGTTTTAATGCATGTTTTAACATCCTTTAAAAAAACTATAATTATTTAATTTCTTCGCTGCTAGCAACTGACAATTTTTTAAACATCCTTTAAAAGCTAAATTTATAATGGGGTCCTTTCACGTCGAGAAGAAGAAAACTTCTGAATACGTATATCACGTGATCTACCTCCATCGTCTGCTAGCAGCTAGCGAGTTTGTTTTGATTTTAACGGGATCTCATTATGGCTGGTTTTTTGAGGAGTTTTCGCGCGGTGGTGGTTGGTTTGGTGGACTCCGGCGAATTTTTTGGTACTTAGGTTCTTAGTTAAGTTGTTAGCTTTCCCGGGTAGGGTAAGTCGAAATTTCTTGTTTCTGGTTGAATTTTGTGTTGTGTAGGCTTTGTAAGGCAGTATTCATAAGTTCTCAGGCAAGGTGCCGGTGGGCAATTCCAGTGTTTGTGTTTCAGTTGGGTTTTCGCTGTTGAGTGAATTTTTCTTTGACTTTCCTTTCTAAGGCTGGAGGGAATTAACCCTTTGCCTTTGGTCTCCAACAATGGTGTCGTAAGTAATGGTTTAAATACGCAAAGGACCGAGGTAAACAAGATGGATGACACGTCATCCTCCCCCCACCTCTTTGAGAATGAAAATAGTTCATCGGAATGGTTTTCTGTTGCCGTCAATGACGGCATTGATTCAGTGTCGCTAATAATTGAGGCGAAGGAGGGAAAAATTCCTTCCAAGCACCCAAAAATGCTTAAAGCGGATATCTCCAAATGTGTGGCTAACAGTTCTGATATTGACTATCTAAGATTGACTAGGATGGGAAAGGTCATGATAACAACAAAATCTGCCGATGTGGCCCAGAAGATCCTTGGTATGAAAACTCTCTTAAACACGCCGGTTAACACATACATACAGAAAGAAACTATCACCACCAGATTTCTATTACATAATGTGGACCCGGAAATCAATTGCAAAGAGATAGCCGAAGAACTGTCGACTACTGGCATTGAAGTACTAGAAGTTCGCAGGTTTCAAAAAAAAAAATAAATAACGTTTACACCCCGACAAGAACCGTTCTCGTAACTAAATTGGGAACCTCCCTCCCCCGTGATGTCAAACTGTGGTATATGTTACACAGAATTTCCCTATTCACAGATAAACCTAGAGCGTGTTTCAATTGCCACAGATACAAACCCCCGGGTTTGTGGCCGCTGCTCAAACACACATGACGGTCCGTGCACTTCAGAGACCGTGAAGTGCAGTAATTGTAGAGGGGACCATGAGGTCTCCGACAAAACTTGTCCTCATTATATTAGAGAAGCCCGCCTGTTAAAATTCAAAAGCGCGAATCATCTAACCATTGCTGAAGCTCGTCGTTTGTATCGTGAGAGCGAGGGAAACTCCAGTTCCCCAAGCTACGCTTCTGTCACGGCCATGAAGCCAAATACAAGTACCCCCTCTACGGATTATGTCACCAAATCAGACCTACAAAACACACTACAGACGTTTTCTGAAAATATGACTAGCATGTTCCAGAAGCTCCTGGAAGTCCAGCTACAAGCTTTCAATAGCATCATGGAAACGGTCGCCAATACCGTTAAACAAGCAGTTGAAGGTCTCCAAGAAAATCTCCCGGATAAAAATCAGGTAACCCTTCGTAAGAAAAAACAGCGCCTTCCCCCTCCTATGAGTACCCCTGTAAGTGAGACTTTAGTCATGGATTTCCACTGTGAAGAAGCGTCTATTACTCCGCCTATGCCACTTAACTTTGGTAACACTGGCCAGCCTCCCACTTCGGGAAGTTAGCTGGCTCAGTGGTTTGCCTTGGCTTTTTGCCAGTGCCCGGTTTTGTGCTCTTTGCTCCTTTCCGTTTGTTTTTCGTTGCGTTCAGCGTTTTCAATTTAGTGCATTGGAATTGTCGATCTCTTCGTCAAAACGGCCACTGGCTTCGTATCGTCCCCTTTGTAAACTCTGATATTATCTGTCTTCAGGAAACTTTTCTCAACGACACCTCTATTTTCGCCTTATCGAATATGATCATTTATAGAAAAGATAGACCTGCTGGCAGGGGGGGTGGTTTGCTCACTGCTGTCCACTCCAAGTATGCTTCGTACCAAATTTCTCTTCCCCAGGGTCCTGATGACTCTGAGACTCTTGGTGTCAAAGTGTTCGCTGTGAACCGTTGGGTCACTATTATCAACGTCTACTCACCTTCGGGTAATTTTAACGAAGGGTGGTATGATGAGATTATTAGCTCCATTGACCATCCCTTTATCATTCTAGGGGATTTTAACTTAAACATCCTGAACCGCCTTCCTCCCATTAATTGGAATGTACGTCGGCTCTTTGACTGGGTTACCAGTCAGCATGTATGCATTCTGAATACTGACTGTCCGACGCGCACAGTGGCTGGTCACCCCCCCTCCCTCCTTGATCTCACTATGGTCTCCCCTGAGTTACACCAAAGTATGTCATACTACGTCCATCCGGACACCTTTGATTCGGACCACCATCCGGTCATCGTGTCTGTGAGGACTCGTGGATGTGAGCCCTCAGTGTCTCCCTCGAAAACGGCGGTGAAGTGGGCTAATGCTAGTAAGGATCTGGACTCTCTTCTTCAAACTAATTACCCCTCGTCCTATAGTGCGCTCCTCCAGCAAAGTCAACAGGCGATGTCGGAAAACAAGTATAAGTTAGGTGCTCGGCGCCCGTCTTACCCCCCTTGGTGGGATGCTACGTGTCGGTACCTTCTTGGCCAAAAGAGGAGGTTCCGCAGGCTTGCCCGCGCTCATTGCTCCATTGAGTTGTGGAAAAAACACAAGCAGGCCGCGGCTAGGCTCCGCAAACATATAAAAGTTACTTCCAGATGTTACTGGGACTCCTTGTGCCGAAATAGCTGCTCTAGTGGCCACATCTTTAAGATTTTGAAGGGGCTTTCTCGTAGAGAGTCTCCGCCTGGAGATAATGTTCTCAGGAGTCCGCATCCCATTGCGGCCAGCGCTGACCAGGCCCAGGCCTTCCTTAACGAATTTAGTAATTATGAGGCCCATCGGCCTCTTCCGTATGACCTTAGTGAAGGGGATCCTGTTCTGGACACCCCTTTCACGCTGAATGAACTGGATACCGCGTTGAGTAAAACTCGGAACACAACCCCCGGGCATGACGGAATCTCTGCAAAACTGCTAAAAGGCCTCTCCCCCGCAAGCAAAGGCATCTTTTTGGACCTGTTCAACTCTCTCCTGGAAAATAGTGAGGTGCCCGACTCTTGGAATCTGGGTACAATTATCCCTGTTCGAAAACCTGGAAAACCCGCTCATTTAACTGGGTCCTATAGACCTATCACCTTAACCTCGGTGTGTGCAAAGGTGTTCGAAAGAATACTGCTTCGTCGTTTGGTGATTTGGGCTGGTGCTCGCAACCTGTTTCAGCCCACCCATTTTGGGTTCATGCCTTCCCGTGATTGTACCACTGCCCTCTGCAACTTGGTAAATGACATACATGTTGCCCGAGCTGCCCGGGAATTCATTATGGTTCTCAGCCTCGATATCAAAGCAGCATATGATAGCGTCTGGATTGATGGGCTCATCCATAAAATGGCCAGTATGGGCATTAGAGGGAAAATTGGTCGCTGGATCGCCTTGTTTCTGAGCAACCGTAGGATTCAAGTGCGGTGGAAATTAACTATGTCGCATCAGAGACCTTGCTCTCAGGGCGTCCCTCAGGGGAGCGTTCTTTCTCCCTTCCTCTTTATGCTGTACCTAAGTGATATCTTCGAAGTCGTCGAGGATGGGGTCCGGTTGAATGTTTACGCGGACGACATCGTTGTTTATGCAAATGGTCCTGATGAAAACAGAGTTCGTAGAAAGTTGCAAACAGCGCTCAACAGGATTACCCAATGGTGCAATGCAAATGAGCTTAAAATCTCTCAAGGTAAATGCGTTGCGATAAACTTCTCTCGGAAACGCGATCCCGGCCCTCCGCTCGAAATCTTGGGTCAAGAAATACCTTGGAATACCACGGCTAAATTTCTGGGTATTTGGCTGAGTAGAAACCTATCCTTTAACCACCATTTCTCGTATCTGCGGGCTAAAGCGTTCAAAAGGCTTAATTACCTTAAGGCTATCGCTAGCACTTCTCGTGGCGTGAATAGTAACCACATGCTCTGTATAGTTAATGCCATAATTAGAAGTCTCCTAGAATACGCCTGCCCCCTTTTTTACAACGTCCCTCCCTCTGTGATTAACACCTTGGAAGTCATCTACAACGCTGCGCTCCGCGTGGCGACTGGACTCCCGAAATGGACCCCCATCCCCATTCTCAGGAGGGAGGCTGGGGCCTCCTCCATGGCTGCCCGCCTTTCCTACCTAACGAAGAAATTCATCATTCGGCAACTTGCACTTTCTCCCGGGCATATCATTTGCGATAAATTAAGGTCTATGCACCTGGCTCCCAATGCTAAACCTATCTGGCTCCAGCCTATGCTTGATCTTTTAGACTTTTTTAATATAGATATTTCCCACATGTTAAGATTTTCCTGGCCTCCTCCCCCTGGGGTCCCTCTAAATTTTGAAATTATTACCAAGGGGCTGATCTTTCAAAACCATGATATCCCGCAAAACATGGTGGTGGGCGCCTGGAACGAGTGGTACGATTGCCTGGACAATGACACAATGGTAATTGCTACGGATGCGTCCAAAGACACAGTGAAAACGTCCGTCGCTGCAGTAGCTTACCCGGCGGGCCTGTCAGAAGCCTATTTAGTTCCTAATGTGGACTCTGTCTTCACTGCTGAGGCCCTCGCTATCTGCGTGGCTGTTACTCGCCTCGCTAGTTCTGGGGGCAAATATGTTATCCTTACTGACAGTATGTCTGTACTGGAGGCTCTCAGATCTGCTTCTCTGCGATCCCCGAAGGTTATCCTCTGGTTATATAATTGTCTATACAACGGGAAAAATGACAAGGCATTTTCCCTGGTGTGGTGCCCTGGGCACAATGGTATCCCTCCGAATGAGTAGGCTGACAGTCTGGCTCGTAACGGCCCCTATAACTGCGCCAGCCTAAATAAGATATCCCCCGAGGATATTATGTCTCACTTACGCACTAACTGGCGGGTGGAGACTGATTATGCCTGGATAAACAGCGACTACAGTCACAACTTTGAGCACCTCTCTACGGACCGCACGTACTGCAATTGGTTAAATTCTAGGCTACTCGATACTCTGATAGCTAGGTGGCGGACAAAAACCCTCCTTACGCGGCGTAAACTCTTTCAAATGAAGATGGTGGACACCACACTCTGTACGACCTGCTTTACCCATGAAACACCTGACCACTTGCTACTGTCCTGCGTTCGCCTCTCTTCGGAACGGAATCAGTTGTTCAACGACCTTAACATCCCCAGCTCCGCCGATTATTCCCTAATTATGGGGAAAGTGACTTCTAGTAGGAAAGCGTTGCGAGCTTTCGCCCGCTTCTCCTCTGCCGCTGTCGGCTTCTGAGTTTGAAGTCGACGGGCTTGAGTTTTTATATGAGAGACTCCGCCTCTCTCATTTCTTAGGCATGGCTTCATGCTGTCTTCTTCATCACTGACACAATGCTTGTGCCCGGGAGTCACCCGGGTAGCTCAGGGTCCTTTTTTATTTTAGTTCTAGCCTGGTTTTTGGCCTCTTGTCTGTTGTATGAAATATGTTTTTTGGCGATATGGAATTGATATGGTCCCTGGAATTATTAGAAGCCCGATGAAGGGATAGAAATACCTCTTCTGTTTTCCTTGTTTGGCTGGGACGAAGCCGTCCTGTTAGGATGAAGCACATGTCCCCAAACCAACCAACCAACCAATTATGGCTGAAAGTTGTTATTTAAGCCTTGCTAAGCAATATAATAGATCGAATAGAAATAAAAGGACTCGCAAAAATGTTTTAAAACATTTTAATAACGATATAAGTTCAGTAGTCAGTTTTGTAAAGATAATTTTTTCTACAAAGGCATACAGATTAAACTCGCAAAATAAATTTGCGATTTGCATTCGTTAGAGTTGGAATGTTAAAGTTTTATTGTGAGTATCTTTTAAGTTTTATTGTTTCTTTACGCCTTTATGTTAATTATACTCTTTTGCAATACATAAACTGCAATTCATATTCTTTCTAACACTGCTGATTAATGCACATTACACAGTTATACAGAGTGCATTGCAATAGCATTTTCTTTTCTTTTCCTTTTTTTTTTTAAATCACAGGATTTCTTGTAATGTGCTTTTAATTAAGATACCCTACATTTATTACGTTAGTGCTTAAAATATACTACTGTAATCAGGGCTGGGGAGTAGCGCGCTACTTGTAGCGAAACTACAGTAGCCGCTACTTTTTTTTGTAGTTTGTAGTGTAGCGCGCTACTTTTTTTAAAAAGTAGTGTAGCGTGTAGCGCGCTACAAAAAAACAGTAGTTTGTAGCGAATTTTGGAAGCTACTTTTGCCGTGTCATCATTTCCGGCGAATGATCCCGTGGTGAGATTTCTCTCTCTTCTGACTCCAAGCATAACTGAAACTGATGCTTGAAAGACACCCAATCACTCCCCCGCCCCCCCCTCCCAGGGGACACACGCACACGAGGGGGGGTGAGGGGGTTTGCTTTGCCTGAAGCGGAAGCCTGACATTGTGCATCTTTTTTCTTTTTATCGTTCTCAGTATTATTTGTAGAATCACCAATCTGCCATAAAGAGGGAAAAAAAAGGAAGGTAAGAGAGGTCCAAAGTTGAACAGAGGTTATTTTGATGGGGCCTCGAGAGTCTCATTATCACACGGGCGTGTGGGCCCGTGAGCCCCTGAAAAATAAAGGCCTCGCAAATCTCTCCATTTATTGTATATTAAATTTATCTATGCTGCAATAATAATTTTTATTAAGCTAAATTTCCTTTATCTATATCATAATTGTGTAACAATAAAAAGGCTTAGACTTATTTTCTGTTCTTCTTTCTAACACAATGATAATGGTTTCTAAGACTAGATCAATAAAATAGAAATTAAAGGCGTTATTGAAAATTTATGGCCATATGTATTTATCACAAAATATCCATTAGTTAGCATTTTTTTAAATATAATGATGAAGAAAAGAAAATTTTCTGGCAGGTGGAACTCAGCGCACACATACGCTAATAATACAAATGGATTAAAAAAATATTAAAATCAATTTTAAATGCACATTCTTGTTCTAAATGAGTATAAATACATGGGTAATTTTTAATTTAATTTTAGAATTATTTTGAAATGTTTTATTTTTATGCTGGGAAAATAGAAAACAATCACAAATAAGTTAAAATGTCTGTAATAGTATAGGGGCCCAAAACAATCTTTTTTTTTGCCCCCGGGCCCCTTCTATGTCTGATCAGGGTCTGCATATTTTTGACTGCTATTGCGTGTTTGCAACATAAATCAACATAAAAATGGGTATTTTTTGCTTTCGAAAAGGAATTTTACATATCTGTAAATTGTATGCTTTTGTAACATCATTAATTTTCTTTGATCTTTTTTTTTTTATTGCACCCATAAATACAGTGTAGTGTCCACTTGCCAGGATGATTGCCAATCATTCAGTGTCCGGTATTCCGTGAAATTCCTTTTAGGCGATATCCTTTCAAATCTGACATGATATATAGTCAGTCCTCGCAATTAGCGATCCCCTCTCCCCATCCTCTAACTCACCATCTACGGAAAACTACGAAGTGTGAGAAAAACTTACGGTTTTCTCACAGGAATTTTCTTGAAAGCATCGAGACCGCTTCTGGAAGAGTCACCGACATTTTTAATTTTCTCTTTGCCTCCTCCTTATGATCGATGCATTGAACAACAATTTTATTTATGCTTAGTTTTACTAAGTTTATTTATATTAAGGTTTGGTCATTTTTCGACGTTACAGTGCACTTTTTTGAGTTTGGGCACTCTTTATTAACCTTGTGTCCTGGTGGTGTGTTCAACTTCCACAAGAGTAATGACACTTCTGTAGTATTGTAGCTTTTCAAACATTAATTAATCACGTGATTATGTTCTACAACTAGGAATGTTTTTTGTCTCAAAGAAGTGTAAAAACTGATTAGTACATTTTTCGTGGAACCTGAAACTGAAAAAAAGAAAGTAAATATGTAGAAATTGTACACATTTTTTTTTTTTTTTTTTTACGAGTTGATAACCTTATCTTTTTTGAGTTTGTTGAAAAGGGACAAAAGGTATAAGCATATGCATCCAAGATATTATTCCAGGGGCTAAAAATATTGCTGACCTCGGTTACAGTGTTCTTCGTTTGTAGTGACAGTTTTCAGATTCGGTCCTAAGGTAGAGCGAACGGTGTGACCGCACCGGGCGCCATCTCTACCAAGGCTGTTCAGAATAATATAGCACTGTGGATGTCGGAAATGGTTTCATTTACCTGTTAATAATTGTTTAATAATAAATCTTTTAGTCAATGTACAGTAGTAATCAATCATGTTAATAGTGAATTTTAGTGAACTTTCTGTGAAAAAATAAATTATTAACAGGTACTCGAGGACGACTTATCAAACCCTACATTGTTACGTGATTCATAACCGTCTTATTTACCTTTACTACTCTTTAACTCTTTGCCAATGAGTTTCAGAGCACCATGCATATTTGACAGTCCGTATATTATTGAAGTTGAAAGCCTCATTTTAACCCCTGAAAGCTTTTATAGCTAAATGTGTGGCGTAGCTAGGTGCAAGAGCTGATCTAGGGTACGTGGAGCCTCCCTGCAAACGTAAAGAAGCCCCGTGTTATGCTCCAGATTAAGTTTTCCTTAGTTTTTTAGTTCGAATATGGCGCTCCGATGCCTTGCTTACCGTGTCGGGCCGTCTCTGGCTACGGGGGAGCAAGGAAGGTCAACTGTACCCGGGCGCAGCATCGGCCAAGGGGCGCTAAATGGTATATGAAAGCTACCTAGTTGCATTTTTAAAAAATAGGAGGGGGCGCAAAATCTTCAGTTGTTAGGTGGAAACGAAATTTAGTCATTTGCTGTTTCACAGAGAAACTGTTCTCTCAGCTTGTTTCCATCCCAGATTCAAACTATTCTGGATTGAGGAGGACAGGAAGACCGAAGCCAAAAAAAATGGATGGAGGAATACCTCCAGAATATGTTTCCGACAACTTCAGATATCAGTATCGAGGATCAGCCCATGGATGATGACTTTTCTGTTTTTTTCTAATTTCTCTTTCGCATGCACTCGAAATAGTTACGAGGAAGAACTTACAAGGTTCTTGTCAGAGCCAATTAAACCCCTATCTTCGCTTTCGGCGTACACGTATATGAAAGAAGCCTTCAAAAAAACTAACACTGGCGTGCAGTCCAGTGCATCTGTACAAAGATTGTTTTCGATTGCATCGGACGCATTTTCTCCTCGACGATCATGTTTGGCGGATAACAATTTTGAGATCCAGCTCTTGTTAAAATTTAATAAACATGTTTTTGAATAAATTTATGTGGTTTTTATTTTATACTAGAGGCATGGCAGTCTTCCATGAATATGTTGAAATTCTGCTTTCTTTCGTTAAAATTTTAAAGTGTCTATTATATTTAAATTATTAGGTTTTTTGTGTAATAATTTTCAGAATTTAATACGAAAATATGAGAATTTCTATTAATAATTAATAGTTTGTAAAATCCTTAGAGACTTATCTCTCTCTTAGCCTTAAAATAACAATATAATTCTATAAAATTCTTTTATACCTAACACAAAGAAAAAGTTGTGTTGATGATAATAACTTTTAAAATTTCTTTAACATATATAGAGGATTTTTTAATGCAATGTTTTAAATAGATATATCATGAATTTAATTAGTAATTGTTTTCATTATTGTATAATATGCATATCATATGTGATGTTTTCAATTAAAACAATTATACAATATTACATGGTTCACACGGGTCATTCGTCATAAATCACTAATTTGGTAAGTCATGAAAAAAGGCCTTTATACTCATTAATTTTGATTTGTGCTCAAGAAACTAGAATGTTTGTACAACATGAAAGGGGTCTCAAAACGGGCCTTTTTTTCCCGTTCAGACATCCATTTTATTATTATATTTTTAAAAACTTTTTTAGTTCTCATGATTTTTCTCATGCTTTCAGAGCTCACTTTCCCAATTTATTTTTATCATAGAGGTATTAAAACTTAATTAGTTTCAGCAATACTTCAATAATTAGCAGTAGTTGCCAGTAGTGTATATATAGGCTTCCATTTCGGGGGGAGGGGGACGATTCGGTATTTTAAACTTTATTGTTCTAAAGTTAAAAGAAATGTTTCAAAATAGCTCCTTTTTAATAATTGCTTTACATTTTCGGAGGGGGCCCGCCTCCCCCTGCTCAAATACTCGCCTGGTAGTTGTTTATTAGAGCAATAGTTTTTTCTAATTAAAGGCGAAAAGGTGCCCGGGGTCTTTCGTGCGTCCACCAAATCTGCGGCGCTCAACGCTACAAGGAAACCACCTTTTAATAAACGCGTTCTTTGGACGCGAGAGACACCCGCTGAGGTCATTAATCACGCTGGACGCGAGTAGAAAACCAAGGCTTTAGATATCGATAGTTTTCTCGAATTAGGATATAAATATCCTTAAATATGAATGTAATGCAAATCGAATCTGTTAGCAAAATTTGTCTCCTAAAAGTAGCGAAAAAGTAGCGATGTAGCGACTACATTTCAAAAGTAGTGTAGCTAACTACATTTGTCAAAAAGTAGTTGTAGTTGTAGTTAACTACATTTTTCGAAAAGTAGCGGTAGTTGTAGCGCGCTACAAAAAAAAAGTAGTTTTTCCCACCACTGACTGTAATATGTTGTACTTAATTAGTACATGTAAAAGTGCTCAATTTTCATCAGTTGATAAGGTGTTTATATTTTGTGTATATCTTAATATTCACCTAACTTTACGATCTATTTTAAGTTATGCATGTTTTACTTTGTGTGCTACATTTATTAAATTTATTTAAAATATTATAAATTATCTTGTTTAATTAGGGACGAGTGCAGTTTAGGGTCCCGGCCGCCATCTTGGATTTTTTTTTGCGGTCCTTTCCCCGTGGTCACCCCGCGTTTGAAAAATGGACAGACTAAACAAAAACACTAAAAATACGGCACCGAAAAAAAAAGACTTAGAAATATTTTAAAGAAATACTAGAAAATTCACATAAACAAAAACAGAACTTAGAAAAAATTTCCGATTTCCCCGTGTTGCAAAATTTGACAGACAAAACAAAAACAATAAAAATACGGCACTAAATACAAAGACTTAGAAATATTTTAAAGAAATACTAGAAAATTCACATTAAAAAAAAACACAACTTAGAAAAAATTTCAGATTTCCCCGTGTTTTGAAAATGGGAAACTACCCAAAATGGTTTTACCAATGGACAACTAATTAATCGCTAAAAATACGGCACTAAAAAAAAAAAAAAAAAAAAAAAGACTTAGAAATATTTTAAAGAAATACCAAAAAATTCGTATTTTAAAAAAAGAACTTAGAAATAATTTCCTGGAAAAAAACTTTGAAAAATTGGCACACAAGCCAAGCCCCAAAAATACGCGAGGTTTAAGAAATATTCATTAATCAAACACTAGAAATATTTAAATTTTTAAGGAATCATGAGCAACAACAACAACAACAAAAAAAACCATATATAAAAAAAGTCTTAGCAATTTTTTTTAAGGAGTCAAATGGTAAACATCGAAACGTGCAATTACGCGCTT